>PVKS010001302.1:0-146452 GCA_004027875.1 Aplodontia rufa
GTCTGCTTCTCAGAGATCACAGAGGCCACAGACTAACAGATTTGTAAGTATTTGAAGGGATTTTTGCCCTTTCTGTGAACACAATTAGAGGCCCTGGAAATTTGGGCAAAGGAATAATGTGGTCTGATTTGTGTTTGGATGGTGTTTCTGCTGGCTGTGCTTTTGAGAGTGGCCTGAATGGTGTCAAAGAAAAAACAAACAAATAAACAAACCACCAGAATAATTAAAGCAGTTGCAATAGGTCCAGGAAAGAGTTAACGCTGTCTAGGACCAGGGTTGCAGCAGCAGGTATCGCCAGATTCGGAATGTGTTTTACAAGGAGAGTTGACAGAGTCTACTGACAGACAGGGTGTTAAGAACAATACAGGCAACCGGGAGGTTAGAATTGGCAGGGGAGAGAAGGGTGGGGAGGCAGGGTGCAAATACTTGGTGCTCAGATTTTAGTTCTGTGTTTGTTCTTTTGTGATTCTGGGAATTGAGCACAGGGTCTCACACATGCTAAGTGATATCACTGAGCTACATCCCCTGGTACTTTTTATTTTGAGACAGGATCTCATTAAGTTGCCCAGGCTGGTATTAAACTTGTGATCCTCTTACCTCAACCTCCTAAGTAGATGGGATCTTAGGCATGCCACAGCGCACAGCAGGAGGTCAGCTTTAAGCCTGGTGATTTTGAAATGTCTATCATAAATGAGGACTTACCTGTGTGCTTAAAGTCTAAGGGAATCTCTGCATGGGGGAAGTACACTTTGGCTAGCAAAAAGATGGGCAGTTACACCTGTGGGACTGGGCGCAATTTCACAGGGAGTAAGTGGAGATAGAAGAAACAACTTATCCGCAGACAGAGCTCTGGATATCCCAGCGTTTAGAGTTCAGGGAGATGAGGAACCAGTCGAGGAACGTTCGTAACAATGTTCACAGAAGTCTTCCCTTTCTGATTTATTTCCTTAACAGAACTCATCTCCAATAGTTCTAAGAATTATCAACAAATTCCATGAGGTTTTGTAGTATATTCACATAGCTAATTAATAATCATTCTAGCAATTACAGAATTAAAACCTGCCAAGTGAATAAATTACAGAAAAGCACCAGTTATATTTGGCAGACCCAGAGACAAAGATTTCAAGTTCTTACAATAACTTAATATTCTTCACTGGTATTTGTTGGTATTATGTGCAAATTATGGATATGTACATGTTTATATATATTTATACACATACAAAAACACACATACATACATAAATATATGCATATACATGAGTATGTTTGTATGCATGTTAGCATTCTGCAGAGAAAGAGAATAAATGGGATATATATAGAACATGGATTATATATATATAAACACCCACACCTTATATATACATATATACGTATACACACATATGCACATGCATATACGTATGTATGTATGGGTATGTCTCCATATATGATTTATTATAAGGAATTGGCTTCTTCAGTTACAAAGGTGAGAATTTGGTTCACAAGAGGAGACTGGGTACCAGGCCACTTTTCCCTCCAAACTGCTGCCACTCATATGTATGTATACATGTGTAAGTGTCTATACATGTGCACACACATGTATGTCTTATGTATATATGTGCATATCAATATATATTGTCTGCAGTCAGCCATCTGGGGACCTAGGAAAACCAAAGCTGTAGTTCCTGTAAAAGAGCCAGCAAACTCAAGACCCAGGGAGAAACAATGCTTCAGTTCAAGTACAAAGGCAGGAAAGCACCTGACCACCCAGTCCAAAGGCAGTCACACAGGCGCTCTTTCTTACTGAGCCCTTTTGTTCTTATTCAGGCCTCCAACTGATTGGGTCAGGCCCACCAGTTCATTTACTCACTGCCTGCTCAAATGCTAATCTCATCTGGAAACACCTTCATAGACGCACCCAGAAGAATGTTTGACCAAACATCTGGGTACCCCAGACCCAGTCAAGTTAACACCTGCAATGAACCATCATGTCACCCATTGTCACCTTGGCACCCACATGCATCTCCTTAAATTACCCTTAATGTTCACATGAAGACAATGACAGGGTCATGATTCTGCCTAGGATGGCACAACTGCACTGTATAGAGCTGACAATGTACCAGTTCCTTCTCCAGACTAAGGGATGCAGTATTTGGATGGTACTTACTCTTGTGCTTAATATATAATAACTTATATGCTATGATATGAAATTAACAATACTTGATACTGATATGAATTCCATGCATCTTACATTACCTGACAGCAGGCTGATTGGTCATCCCATCCACTCGATGGTTAAAATCCTCTGCTGTGGTCACCCTGCAGTGAAAATTCGCTTGGACTCACAAATACCTTCCCGTTTTCTGTGCATTTACAGAGGTTTGTCCACAGACTTCTTCCCCAAATTTTCTTGTCATCAATCTCCCAGTTGTGTTCCTTTCAGGTCCCCCATTACCTGGCCAAATTGTTGTCCAGAGTTCACGATGGGCATAGTCACAAGTCACTTCTCCTGCCAAGCCAAAGGCACTGTTCTGCCCACCAGGAGGATTTCCCTTCACTATGGTCCTTCAGGGATGTCCTGGAAAGTGGATGTCACTCCTGTCACCAGCATTTCGTGCAGGACCACCTGTAAACCAGGTCCGCATCTTCTCTTGCTCTGTCCACTGATGGCAGGGGACTTCCCTTCAGGCCATGGGTGCAGGCTGGGAGAGAAAAGGCAGAATAGCAGGAGAGGGGACTGGAGGAGTGTAGGCCACTTCTTCATGTAACTTACCTGTGATTTCAGGGCTTGCTCGAGCTTGATATCACAGAGGCCACTTCCACTGATGGAGGGACACTGCTGTGCTCACCCCACTTTATGACTTGGTGAGTCAGATAACACAGTTCATGGTGCGGAGCACAGATTGCATGGTAGCTTAATGGCTCATGGTTAAAGATCCAGTTTCCTCAGCACTCTGGAAAGCAGTGTGGAGACTCCTCAAAATATTAGGTCTGGAACCATCTTATGACCCAACTATCCCACTCCTGGGTATTTTCCCAAAAGAGTTAGAATCACATACTATACATATACGGCTTCATCAATGTTTATAGCAGCTCAATTTACTATAGATAGACTATGGAACCAACCCAGATGCCCCTCACTCGATGAGTGGATACAAAAACTTTGGTAGTTATATACAGTGGAATACTACTTGGCCATTAGAGAAAATGACATTATGGCTTTTGCAACCACATGGATGGAGATGGAAAAAATTATGCTGAGTGAAGTATCCCAGTCTCAGAGACTCAAGGGCCGAATGTTTTCTCTCATTTGTGGAAGCTAGAATACAACCAGAAACAGTATGTTAGATGGCTAAGCTAATAATAACCTCAGCATGTATGAATTTTTACACAAACAGGGGGAACCTTGCCTAGGATACCTGGAGATGTAGGGAGCGGGGGCAGGAAGGAGGTAGGGAATAGGAAGGATATCTAGGAGACTAGAGGGAGGGAGTATGGAGGAATCATCGCAGAAGGAGATTTAACACAGGGGTTCATTTGGGGGAAACATAGGACCATGGGGAACCCAAGGGGGACATCCATGACATGGCATCAGCCTTGGCTAACTGTGTGAATATACATTTGTTCTTGATTGTTTGATAATGATTTTCTGTAAGTTGTAAGTCCATATTCAACTAATAAATAAGAAATAAAGATCCAGTTTCTACTAAGGTAGAATAGGATACCAAAAGCTCTTTCTCAGAAGGAGTGAAGTTATCCTCAAAGGCTGACAGGACTTTGCTGGGAAGTCCTACAGACCTGCACTGTGATTAACGTATAGAGCTGCACACCACATCTCTGTCTGCTGCTGACTCTTTAGGCACCGTGACATCTGCGGGGGCATAGGGGCCAAGGGGCAGGGAACTCCCACAGCAGCCTAGACCTGTTGCAAGCCTTCTCTCATTCTGGGTCCCACTCAAAACTAGAAACTTGTCATGTCACTTAGTAAACGGGCTGTAGTAATACACACACACACACACACACAAAAAGATGTATTGCTGTATTGCCTCCAAAATCCAGAAGCCCCGTATTTGTTGTGTCCCTTTGTTATTGTCGTAAGGGTAGCCAAATGCAATAGTACCCTTCACCTTGGAAGGGATGGCTCAACCTGCCTCCTGCCAATGCGCTTCTAGGGATTTCACTGAGAAAGAAGGTCTCTGAATTTTTGTTGGATTTATTTCCCACCCTCTGACATATAAATGTCATCGCTGCAAGTCTAGAGTGGTTGCTCTTATTACTGAGTAGCTCCAGCCAGCATATCATCAATGGGATGGACCAATGTAATGTCTCTTAGGAGGCAAGAGTGATCAAGACCCTTGCGGAATGTGTTATGGCATGGGCTGGTTGATACACCCTGAGGTATGACAGGGAAGGAGTGCTGCTGGCCTCGCCAACTGGAAGCAAACTACGCCTGGTGTCTGCTTTCACAGCAATGGAGAAAGAAGCACTTGGCAAATCAATAGCTGAAAACCAAGTACCAGGAGGTGTGTCAAATTTCTTATGTAATGTAGTCACATCTGGCAGACAGCTGTAATTGGAGTCCCCCCCCCATTAAGCTTACATTAATCCACTGTCATTCTCCAAAATCCATCTTTTTTTCTGCACAGACCAAATGGGTGAGTTGAATGAGAGTTTGGGCAGAATTACCACTTGTTTCAAGTCCTTGATGGTTGTCACTGAATTCTGAGATCCTTGCAGGAGTTTGATATTGCCTTTGGTCTACTATTTTCCTGAGTGGAGGCAATTCTGATTTTTTCCACTTGGCCCATATATCATAATGGTCCCTGCTCCACAAGTGAGGTAGCTAGTATGTGAATTCTGCCAGCCGTTGAGTATCCTTACCTCAATTATGCATTCTGGAACTGTAGAAATAAACGCAGGGGGTAAACTGGCCACAGACTGGGCCCCTGTGAGATAGACCTGAGATAAAACTCCACTGGTCACCTGCCTTCCATAAGCCCCTACTCTGGTAGACCACAGTGCTATTTCAGATGTGCTAGAATTAGTCAATTAGTCAGTTCAGAGCTTGTTTCCAGAATTCCCTGGAAGGTCTTATGACTTCCTTTCCCCCAGGGTGTAGTAACCCTGATTATAAAGGCTAGAGGTCCTTTGGGGGAAGGGTGGGAGAAAGATTTTACAGTATAAATTTTTGGTAGTATAATGGGGTCCTTCTTCAAGGGGACATAGTCTGCCCTCTAGTCAAGGGATTCAAGGTCTGGAAACGGGCCAAAGACTGTCTTTAATTCAACTTAGACTTTTCTGTACTTGCCTAGGACTTTTCTGCTTATAGAGATCAAGTAAGAATTTACTAGGTTCGTATCTATTTCAGTTTTAGGAACATTACACTCAATTGGAATGCATGAGCCAGACTATACTGAGAGCTGTTTTGACTCCATTGTGGTAACCACACCCCTCTTGTGCTTGTCAGTTTGGTGGCTCTGCCTGGCCTCTTCCACCTTAGGACCCAGTTTTTCCCAGTAGTTTTAAGTTTCCCAAGTCAGTGACCCCAGAGTCATTGTAAAATATGGCCCATAGAGAAGAATTTCAGCTTTTCAAGGATGCCCGTGCTTCCCTCACAAATTTATCTCTCACTGTAGTGGTGACAGGTGTGTCTTCTGTACCTGCCAGTGTAGGTGTGTAGATCTCCATGACAACTCCTCTCTAATAATCCAGTTTCTCTAAGTCTTCGAATACCTTCTTCTGTGTTAATCCAGGGTATGTATCTGGCATTTCTGAATCATTTTTGATCCCTGTGTCTGCCAGTGAACCAACCAGTCGAACCCTTGGGGTCCTTTCTAACTCCCAGAGTTGCAGCATCAAGTACAACATGGGTCCTTATCGATAAATCTGTCTGGAAGCATCTTCGTGTTTCATTCACCATGATCCCATACCTTTAATCTCCATTCCTACGTTTCCCAGACTTCTGTTTGTATGAATCAGGAAACTCAAACCATTCTTTTGGAGTGTAGCAGCCTTCCTCAGGGGTCTCACTTCAGATCTCATCTTTAGGGGCTTGGTTGGACTTGGTTCTAGGTAAGGGTCTGGAGGTAAAGAGGAGTGGTATGGGTGGGTCTGGAGGACACTCAGCATTGTCTTGCACAGCAAGTGACTTGAAAGAGTTCCTTTCAGTTTTCTTAGGCAAGTTCAGAGTTGGTCCCCTCTGACTTTCCTGGGGGTGGAGAGGCTGACTCTACTGTGAGCCTCCTCTACTGGGAATGAAGACTTACCAAATTTAGTGTCCTCAGTTTCATTAGGGTCTTCCTACATATTTCCATTCCAGTGTCCTGAATATCATTCCTTCCCAGCCAATGCTGTCACTTCATAACACTAGAGACCCTAAAAGACTAGAAGTTCAATTTGTGTTATAATTCAGCCATCATAGGAGGAGAATCTGAGTCTAATTTTCAGCAATCTCAGTCTGTAGCAGTAGGGATACAGAAGCTTTCAGATAATTAATGTGGTTTTTAGCTAAGAATTCAAATCTATGATCTTATCTTTTCCTTTTCCCACTTGATCCTGTGGCATTAAGTCCAACCAGCCAGTCTCATTACATTCATTAGTTTGCCAAAAATTGTTTAAAGTTTTGTATAAATAGGCATCCACAATGATGTTTCTTATAAGTGTTTGATTAGAAATATAAATTGGTCACATTTTGTGTACTGTTCTTGTCAGATCATTTTATAGACTCTCAATGCTCTCTTTACCAGTGGAAATAGGTAATTAGTGTTTTTAAATACAATCAAATTAGAAAGCCAATTTCAGGGACTAGAGAGGTGGCTCAGTGGTAAAGTGCTCGCCTGGCATGCATGAGGACCTGGGTTGGAACCCCAGTATCATATACACAACTAAATGTTAGAAAAACAATTTAAAAAAGATGAAAAAATAAATGAAATTGAATCTCTCTTCATCTCTCCTTAAAAGAAAGAAGAGAGAAAAAGTCAATTTTGGAAACCTAGAACCAATTTAGAGAACTCATCCCTAAAATTATGAATGTCTAGACCCACTCTCAGTACCAAAACACGGATTAGTTAAGGTTTTTCAGAGGCAAACCTGTTCCCAAATCTGCAGTTGATGAGCTGGAGACCCTGTAAATCCAATGATGTAGTTTTGGCCTGAAAGCAGTCAGATTTGAAAGACAGACAAGGCCAGTGTAACTTTGAGTTAAAAGACTGATGTCCCTAACTGAAGGCAGTCAGGCCAGAGTTTCCTCTCATTCAGCCTTATTCAGATCTAGATAGGCCTTCATCTGTGTGCTGAGGCCTACACACGTTAGGGAGGGCACTGATTCAAATGTTAACCGAAACATCCTCACGGATGCTCCCAGAATAACATTTGAACAAATATCTGGGCACCTCATGGTCCAGTCATTCCTGAATGTATACATTTTCTACATTTGCATACATTATCATTTTCGTAAGCACTACCATACTTCTTTCCTCGAACACATTACTTGCTCCGTAAGAAAGGGCTTGCCCTGTGGAGCAGGTTACCATGCTTGAATGCCTCCGTGTTCTCAGGCATGGAGAAATGATGTTGCACACATCACAAGGAGTAACCTTCCAGAGTTAGCTTTTCACTCAGTTGTTCTGTGTCTAATTGTCTGATTAATCACAGAATGCAAAATTCTAAATAATTTAATTCTCATTTCAAACGTATTTGCACGAAACTTCAGCAAGGAGTTTGGCATTAGTGATGTGCCCCATGAAGAGGTTTAAACAAGAAGCACACCCTGGCTAATTGGGGAGCTGGGCGTTTGGCCCCCTGTGGATCTTCTGAATTCAGGATAAAATTTAGGTCAGGGAGAGCCATGTGGAAAGGTACAGATTACTCTTTCATTTTAATGATGGGAAATGAAGTCATGTGATTTTTACCTAAGTGTGCTCTACCAGCCAACGACAGAAGTAAGGCTCTTACTTGGCAGACTGGACAAACATTCCATTGCAGTTCATCACACTTTCCTGGCTCTGAGTTAATGACTTTGACCTAATGTTCAGTGGAAAATACTGGCTTAGTAAATAATCCCTATAGAGACCCTTTCGTGATGCCAATTAAAAAAGTTTTTCCTGGCCACCTTGTTCTTCCTTTCTTAGTAGAACTTTCTGCATCATTTGCCTTGAGGAGATTCATTCAAATCGTATGCAGATCTCCAGGTGTGACCTAGTTGCGGAAGCTCACTGGTGGCAGGTTCTCAGGGAGCACACTGAAAAACAGTGTGTCTGTATTCTGCATTGGTAATTGTTTTCTGATTATGAAAAAGGACTATAAGTTCATTATAGAAAATGACAAAGGCACAGTGATGATAATAAATATTACTTGCATTCCCTAAAACGTGGCTAAGATTTTCTGTTCTCGTTCTCTGTGCTTAAACATACATTGACAAAATGCGTGTGCACACACTCACACACAATGCACAATACAGTATGCAGGTGCATATGGTATAAAAAGCTCTGCAGGAGTGGAAGCTGCTCAGGGACAGAGATGTTTTCTATTTTATTTGCTATTATTCTCTGACCAACAGTGTTGCTCTGGGCCAGAGCTGAAGCAGCCGGTTCTGACCAGAGACCAAGCACCGCTCTTGTATTGGGTGCATTCTCCATTTCTGCTTCTCAGGACCTCAGCTCCTTGCTGGCTTGCTCCTGGACTCTTTGGAAGGAAGCACTGCTGCACTGCATACCAGATACTGCATTTGATCCTCCATGGGAATCCTTGCTGGCGCTTGCGTCACCGTCTGTCTGCCTTCTGAGGGACTCCACGCTGCCCAGCACTTTGCTTTGCAAACCTTCTTGGGTGGCTTCTTTGGACAAACTTATGGGATGTGTCATTAGCATTTCACGGTTGCAGGAACGTCACTACAGGGCAGTTGAGGCTCTGCCCGCAGATGTGGCAAAGGAGGGGCTGCGCCAGGGAACGCAGGGCCCTATTGCATTGGGCCGATGGGGACTTCTCCTTCCTCCAAGCTTCTTGTCAGATTTATGGCGTTTAGATAAAAGAGTGCTCAAGAGACAAGCATTTCCAAGTAACGTTTTAGTTCAGTTATTGGAAACTGAGATATGCTCAGGAGGGATGATTGGTTGGGAGACTGCTACCGCCAGTCTGCAGAAATGTCTCTCAGGTGACGCAGCATAGCTGGCAATGCGTTGAGATGCGGGGACTGGAGTGAGTCACGGCTTCAGCAGCTCCATCCACGAAGGCTTTGCTACTCTGAGGGTCTTACTGTGAAGTGACTTCATGGAGCTCCAGTCCTAAGGGGCAGCAGAATTTGTCCCTGCAGAATGCACAGGCCTCTTTCAGAAGGTGACGGGACTTTTTACAAGAACAGGATTACCACGCGGCATGAGGTGCCAAAATCTGAGAGTCAGAAATGTTCTATTTCTTATTTATTCGTTCATTTTTTTTTAAGAGAGAAGGACAGTGAGAGAAAGAGAAAGAGAGAATCAATTTTATGTAGTTTTTCATGTGACCTTCGTTGCTCTGACACTTAGTTGTGTATGAGGTGCTGGGGTTCGAGCCCACGTCCTTGAGCATGCCAGGCAAGTGCCATAACCACTGTGCTACTGCTCCAGGCCAGAAATTTTTTGAGCAAGCAGGAAAGCTAGCCGAAGCCAGATTCTAGAGGTGAGAGGGAGGGGTCGGTAGGAACGGGAGAGCTGATGGATGAGACAAGGCAGACCTGGAGCCCGCGAAGCCCAGGTGGGCAGCTGGACACAGAGCTAACCATGGAAACAGAGGCCAGAGCACAGTGGGCTGGAGGTGAAAGCCCAGTATTGTCAGTCCCCGGGGGTCTTGCTCCACTCCAACTGCTATGATGTAACAGATTTCTGCATGGATGCCAGCCCTTCTCTCTGGTAGCCCTCCAGTTGAGTCCTGTTTCACGGTCTCCATGGTGACGGGGCCACCCTCCCTCAAGGAAACTAATCCTGCCAAGTGTTCACTTTCCCTCCCTTGCTGTGAGGTCTGCATCACTCCAGTGAACCTTTGCCAACCTCACGCTCTGCCCTTGACTTCAACCAAGAGTTGTGGACATAAAAGACAGGACTGCAAAGAATTCTGTGGGGTGAGAAAAGCTGTATCACCACCACATCCCCAGAGTCGTGGTGGCTGCAGGGCTGGGTGCAATATGGCCTAGATTCCACGGCAGCAGCGGTAGAAGTGCAGCCCACTGGCTACTGCTGAGGGCTGTGGATGAAGACAGAGGGGATGCTAGTTTGGACTTGGGGGCCAGTTCTGCAGTGCAGTTCTGGGTGCTGCTCCTGGTCTAGCTCCCCAGATCTTCTTGTGAGCTAACTAATATCACCTGCCCCCTTTTGTGGTGCTGGGGTTTGAAGCCAGGGCTTTGAGCACACTAGGTCAGTGCATGATATGGTTTGAATGTGAGGTGTCCCTAAAAGCTCACATGAGACAATCCAGGGAGGCTGAGGTTAAATGATCAGGTTATGAGAGCCTTAACCCAACCAGTGAGCTAAGTTAACCCTCTGATAGGGATTAACTTGTAACTGTAGGATGTAGGGTGTCCTGGAAGAGGTGGGTCACTGGGGACATTCCTTTGGGGTATATATTTTGTGCCTGGCGTGGAATTTCTCTTTGTGCTCCTTGGAGCCATGACATCCACCTTGATATTGAGCCTCACCTCAAGCCTTGAGGAATGGAGTAAGCCTTCAACGGAATAAGACTCTAAAACTGTGAGCCCCAAATAAACTTTTCCTCCTAAAATTGTTCTTGTCAGGTCCTTGGGTCACACAATGAAAAAGCCGACTAAACCAGTGTTCCACCACTGAGGTATACCCCAGCTCCTCAATACTCTGTTAATACTTTATTCTTTCTGTTTAAGCTGGGCAGATTTGATTTCTATTGCTTGCTATCTAAAATACTCCCTTTTGTATTGTTATGTTCTAGGTTGCAAAAAACAAAATAAATAAATAAGCAATTGAATGAACAAACCCCCAAACCTAGTAAGGTGGTTTTCAACTGATATTGGTTTTATTTAAAGATTTTTCATACAATGTTATCGAAGTGATGTGCATTAGAAGTCACCAGACCTCAAAATTTGGATCTTGATCTTTTCCTGGGCTAGTGACATAAAATACCATCTTTTCTCATGATGCTGGGCAGTAGCTGTGAGCGTCAGCTCCCCATCAGCCAGGAAATCACCAGAGTAGACAACTGGCACTCTGCAGCACGCTGTGGCTAAGCCATGGTGTTGAAAGATCAGGTGTGGTAAACACATTTTCAACGTAACGATGGGTTTATCAGGACACAATGTCAGTGTAAGTCTAAGAGCATCTGTACCTGGAATATCAATATTTTATAACAATAGCCCTTGCTTCTTGAAAATATTTTCTTTCTTCTTTCCTGAGCAGGCCAAGTCTCCATAAGCCATAATGTTTCAGATTGTCCTTTCTCTACCAACATGGTCTCTACTGAGGCTAGATCATCACCAGGCCCTGCAGAGTTGGGTGCCTAGAGTGGGTGCATCTTCTTCAAGGTACTGGGGCCATGTTGGCTTGAGAGTGGAGTCCACTCTTGTACCCATGAAGAGGGGAGTGAGTGATGCAGTTTGGATGTGAGACACCCTCCAAAAGTTCATGTGTGAGATAACCCCAGAAAGTTCAGAGGTGAAGCGATTAGATTGTGAGAGCTGTAACCTCACGAGTGGATTAAATCCACTTGAGGGGTGGTAGCTGTAGGCTGGTGGGTGTGGTTGGAGGAGGTAAATCAATGGGGGCGTGCCTTCGAGGTTTATATTTTGTCCCAGGGGAGTGGACATCTTTTTCTGCTCCCTGGCTGGCTTCCCTGCATCCTGCCCTTCCACCAGGGTTTTCTGCCTCGCCTCAGCCCCAGATCTATGTGATCAGCTGACCACGACTAAACCTCTGAAACCATGAGCCAAAATAAACTCCTCTAAGTTGTTCTTGTTAGGTCTTTTGGTCACAGGAATGAAAAGCTAACACAGTAGGGGGTCTTCCTGTCATCCAGTGTCACTTTCAGGTCGTAGCCTGGCTTCTTTCCCCATCATCTTGCAAACAGAATTCTTTCAATGACCTGGACTCAGCTTGATGTTCTCATAATTCTTCACTCCCAAAGCTGTGACCTCTTTCTGGATTCCTTTGCCTGTTCAACTTCTCCCACTTCCAGTCTGGCTGGTCAGCTCTCCCCGTGGCCCTGGCCTGGAACCAGGGCTGACTCTGCAACAGCCCTGCCTGGGCTTTTTCACTGGTTCTGTGTCCCCGCTGGAGATGCCCCTCTGCTGCCTCCTCACTAGTATCCCATCAAAGCCCCTTCCCTACGTGCACAGCGATGCTGCCATCGTCTAGTGAACCCTGCCACCAGCAGGGATGAATGCTGGCAATCACCACGGACACCTGGATTCTGTGGCACAGTCCTGTCCTCTCCAGAATCTCTTTATGTGCTTCCTGCTGTGGCAAGTGCCCCCCACCCTGCTGGTGGAAACCGGAACAAAGTCAAGGTTAAGAGTAGAGGACTGTGATTCCCCTCAGGTTCCCTGATGGGAACTTTCCTTTCAAGCAGGCATTTAAAAAGAGAAAGAAAGAAAGAAAGAAAGAAAGAAAGAAAGAAAGAAAGAAAGAAAGAAAGGCAAACAAATTTTAAAAAGGGCGTGGGGGGGGATAGCAACACCAAAAAAGAATAAAGAAAGTAGAGGAGAAACAGGAAAGAAATGAGACGGGTCTGATACCCAATATCAAATATCCCATTGACGACTGGCTTACAGAAATCCCCTGAGAGCTGACTCATTTGTAGTTGTTATACAAAATAAATGAAAAGCAAAACCCACAGCTAAAGGGAAACAGCAAAGGCCCGAGTATCAGGGGCGGGGACGAGAGCTCTGAACTAATCATTTATGTTTACAATCAAAGCCGTTGGCTTCCTCTGTCCTCTGTGGGCAGCTTGCTGCCTGCGGTGTGGTCCTTTCCGTCTTTGCCTTTAGGTCTGGCCCCTTCATCTGGTCGGTGGTTAAGTTAGGCAGGAAATACACAGATGCATCCAACCAGCATTTGCCTGGAATTTGCTAGAAAAAGACGCCCATCTACTAAGTTGGTAGTGACACTAGCCTCACATCCTGTGTTGTCCTGGTCCTGTTGACTATAGGAGTCTTTGTGTGTGTTTAGCACAGATGAAATCAGTCTAATGAGGTAAGGCCCAAGAAGCTTAATTAGCTTGTATGAATGTAGATCCCTCATGCTGTTTTGCGTGGGCTTATTTCTAGAGAAAGATCAATGCATCTCTTTTTCTCCCAGTTTTCTAATTACCTGACTCTTAGTACCAAATATCTCTTACCTACTTATCGGTTCAATAAGAGGAAGATGGACAACTTTGCCAGCAGGTGTTGCAAAACTCTCAAAATAGGTATTGCTGAAATTTGATATAGTAGCAAATTAGGCCCCGTGGTGCTAGAAAGTTCTGAATGTTCCCTTAAAACCATTCCCCAAATGTCTTTGTTTTCTGGAATTCACCAAAGCTCATTTGTCCCCGACATGCTGAATACGAAAGAGACCCTTGGGCTTCTGCTTGATGGAACACATCAGGCTGTAAATAAATTGCTTCTCAAAACTTGGCTAAGTTTTGCACTCTAGAAGCAATCTGTAACGGTTTTTAAAGTTGCTTGGCTTTTGTGAGACACTGCAGAGAGTTTGCTTAAAGAACTAGCCAAGCAATTAAAAAAGATACTCCTTTTTTAACCAAGGAGATTCAGATTCAGGGAGTGTTTCTAAGTCTGCCGTTGAAAAACTGCTGAAAATTTCTTCTGACCTTCACAAAACCTCAGGGACAAAAGGAGAAGACTTGCTGTGGCTCATTATGCATTTATATTTTAATTGGTTTCAAATCAAGTGTGCATCCAGCTTTTTTTACTCCAAGACTGCTGCTGGGCTCAGTTCTCAATTATTCTTCTGGCTTAGAATTTCACTTCTATTCCAACTTTTGGAGCCAGAGGTGGTATGCAATTGAGGTTCAGTTGCAGACAGAGGTCCCTCTCGTTGGTTAAGTAGAATAGAATTTATTAGTGGGGAGTCGGACAGCTCAGATAGGTTGAGGGGCTGCAGAAGATAGAATTTGTGCTGTAACCGAAGAAGACCAGAGAATCAGAGTCCCAGGGAGAGGCTGGCTGGCACCTCTACTGCTCCTGCTGAGACAGGGTCTTTGCTTAGTTCTGCTACAACCACAGGAAGCTTAAGGCCATTTTTCAGGCTGCTGTTGACCCAACCACCCAAGAGATATCTTTGGTTTCCTTTGATTCTTCACATCACTTAATCCAGAGCAAGTCCTAGTAGGAGACTATGGCTGAGGCCTAGCTCATGCCCAACCTATAGCTTCCAGGGCCCAGGAAAACAGCCATCCAAATATGGATTTCCAGGGTGAGGTAGCATCCAACCAATCACATAGGGGAGATTCATCAACCACATGAACGGGGTTAGATGAGAAAAAATAAATAAATAAATAACAACAACGACAACAACAAAATCTAAACCAAACTAAACAAAGTCCCCCAAAGACCAATCATGTGTACGGGCTATGCGGGAGGGAGATTGGCAGCGGGTCTGAGCCAGGTCTCTAGCACTGACAAACTATCTACCATCTGGAGGAACTGGGGAGTTCAGAATATTCCCTGCAGATTGTTTCCAAAATGGGCTTGACTTTGGTAACATTGCAGAGGTGCTTTAGGGAGATGTGAAGCTGGAAGATGGTGGAGAGTCACTCATGGGGTAAGGGGCATGGAGACTTCAGCTTCTAGGGAGGTGACAGTGGGAATTTGTGGGCACTGGGCCCAACAGTTGTGGTAAGAGTTCTTGGTGCCTCCAGGGGAGGCTGGTGAGGGTGGTGGTGAACATTTATGCTTCATACTTTGCACTCTTGGTGGGTTTTCTTCTAACTATGTTAAACTTGAATTCAGTTACTCCAGATTCCCCCACTTGATTTCCGTGTATATCTTTGGAATCTTTCCCAGAGTCTGGTTTCTGTTCTAATCTTTCTCCTTTCACCCAATAACTTGGCTCTAACTCCTAGTGATCCCTTCCCTTGAACCTAGATTTCATTGTTCTTGACCTTAACCTATATCTTGACCCTCGTGAAAGTGATTTCAATGTTCAGAAGGGGTGCTGTGTCCTGAATGTCTGTGTTGCCTCAAAATTCACATGTCAAAACCCTAACTGCCAAAGGGACCGTGTAGTCGTGTGTTGCTTGACGATGAGGATACATTCTGAGAAAGGCATCATTAGCGATTTCATGGTTGTACAAACACCAGACAGCACGATCCTGCAAACTAAGATGACCAAGACATCACATAATCTTATGGGACCACTGTCTGACTAAGAGGCGGTTATACAGCACATGACTAATGGGTTGACCTGTGAGGTGGTGATAAAGGTGAAATGGGGTCATAGGGTGAGATCCTAATCACATGGAGCTGGTGGCCTTGTAAGAAAAGGATAAAGTGGCCATCTATGGGACAGCAAGAGAACCTTCAGCAAAAACTGAACCCTGCCCAAGTCTTGATCTTAGACGGTCCAGCCACCACAACTGCAAGAAAACAAATTTCTGTTGTGTACATCATGTGTTCTGGTATTTTATTATTACAAACAGTTCAAAGGGCTGGATCATATGCTGTCACCATCCAGATTTGTGTTTGGGGAGCATTTCCCTCTGATGGTCCATTGGTCTCCTTGTGGTCATGTGACTTGTTGAGAATTTTTCAGTTGCTGTATCTGATTGCATTCCAGTGTTAGCTTAACAATAACAAATATTTTTCTAAGTCCATGAGCAATTCATTAAGAACCTTCTGGAATGTAATTGGATGTGATAAAATCATTAAAAGTCCCATCTTGAAGGAACACCCGTTTAAGTGAACATTATGATTACATAATGAAAACAAAAGGCTGGGGAAGAGTGTTGGAGTGTTTTTGCCCCTTAAAGACACAGCTAATATCCCACTCCTGGGTATTTTCCCAAAAGAGCTAGAATTGGCATACCACAGAGACACAGCTACATCAATGTTTATAGCAGCTCAATTTACAAAAGCTAAACTATGGAACCAATCCAGATGCCCCTTGCTGGCTGAGTAGATTCAAAAACTGTGGTATATATATACATTGGAGCTCTACTCTGCTATTAGAGAGAATGATATCATGGCATTTGCAGCCAAATGGATGGAAATGAAAAAAATCATGCTGAGTGAAATATCCCAAACACAGAGACTTAAGGGCCAAATTTTTCTCTCATGTGTGGAAGGTAGAGTAAAACCTAAGGCAGGTTGAAAGTTAGCTAAGTTTAATTAATAAAATCACCAGAGTTGAAATTTCACATAAGCCGAGGGAAACATAACTACGAAGGTGGGGGGAGAATGGAGGGAGGCAGGGACGGGAGGGAGGGATAAGGGGGATTATCAATACAGCTGGGAAAACCTGATTCCATGAGAAGCCTAACTATAAACAGGCAGGTAGAAAAACTCAGAAATTTCAAAAATTAATATATATGTATATACTCATTTCCAATTATAGAATGTGGGTATTCCAGATGAGACATGAGATTGGGCAACGGATGAAATGGGGGAGAACCTGGACTAAGATCAGCCTTAATTTACTTTGTCAATATCCATGTTTGCATGAATGTGTAAAAAAGATTCTCTCCAACGTGTAAGACTATGTCAAACAAATTAAAAAAAGGTATTTGGTAAGACAAACAAGGGTAGGTATACATATAAGGAGAACTAACAGAGCAATAAGAAAAGACGTACAGCCAATACAATGGAGAAAGGAAATGAAAATCATCATTTAACTAATAAAATGTCTAATAAAGATATGCAAATAAAAAAGAAAAAAAAGACAAATAAAGTTTGTGATATATAAAACACTGTGAACCTGAACCATTCCTTTCATAGACCATTTTTTTTTTTTAATAAAGAGAGAGAGAGTCAATTTTATTTATTTTTTCATCTGGTTTTTGTTTTTCCAACACTTAGTTGTATATCTGGTGCTGGGGTTCAAATGCCAGGCAAGTGCTCCACTGATGAGCCTCTACTCCAGCACCAACATGAACAATTTTTTTTAAAAGAATCTTGTTTAAAACTCCCCAGAATTTGAACATTGCAATGGAGTTTTTCTTTTAACACAAAAACATTGGAAGCCAATGCTTGGGTTATATCCAAGATATAAAGCAATTTGGAACTTTTATTTTGGAATTAGTATCAGTAAAGAAGGTCATTTTTAGGAACATTCTCAACGGACATGTATTTATTTTTATAGATAGTTATTAAAAACTGGAAATACTTATAACTCACTTGGAACCAAATCAGGCAGCACACAGCATATAGATGGTCTTTGATCATAGAAATAAGATTGAGAAGGCCTGGGTTAAACTGATCTTTTTTGTAGGTTTCTTGAAGTAGTTAAAAGCAAGACTCAAAATGTTCTCCCAAATACTGTACAATGGCAGTGACTGACGAGTGTTCTCTCCCATGGTGACTATTTGGAAGGACAACATGTATTTACATTGCCATTTGGCTGTCATTCCTTCTGAGCTCTGTCTATTTTAGGGTTCTCTTCCTTAAATATTCATTTTCTTGAATTACTAACAGCAGTCAAGGAGTCTTTTCAAATGCAGACACATAACGATGGCTATTAATACCGGTTTCCCAAAAAAGATACCATGATTTATAAGACTTCTACATTGAGCAAAATTTATGAACTTTTCTCTCTTCCATGACCTGTCTCCAGGAAGTAATTATACATACTGGAACTAAAGTATTAAGATTCGTCATAGCGCCATGCAAGTGAAGGGTAAAGAACAGCTGGGTGGACTGAGCCCTAGGGACATCTCCTTTCTCATCAAATTCAAAGAATTCTGTCAGAGCCCTAAGATCTGGCATTTTAAGGTTAAGTAACTTCCTTTCCATGGAATAAAGGCATTGAAATAAGAACAGTTTTGAGAGGCACTATTTCATGAATCAAAATGAAAGTAATCAGACTTAAGACTCTTGGATTCAGTCTCTTCCTTTCTCCAATTTGGGCAAACATATACCAACAGTTTTCATATTTTAGTCCCAGAAATAAATTTTTTTGAAAGAATGAATGTGGATTTGTCATGGGCTTTTGCGTGCTTCAAAGTTTGCATGAGAATGGTCTTTGAAACAAAGGGTTGCTGTTGAAAGATTTGCACATTTATGAAACAGAGTTGAATTAGAAATAACATTATGCCTGATAGTCTAATATAGTAGCTGAAATTACATATTTCCCTAAATCTATTCAGTGTGGCAAGTGTTGCAAATTTAGTTTCATGGCCTGAAATAATTTTACATTACCATCGCTAATAAGGACATAAGAACAAACAGGCCCAAACCCAGATTTATATACAATTGACTTCTCTAGGCTTCAAAAAAATTACAATGCTAGAATTGCAGACAGAAGCTGGGGGCCCAATGGTGAATACTGAAGGGGTGTTGGCCATTTTCCTCTGTGCCACTGCCTTCCCCATATTTGTAATATGAGCTTTCAAACCCATCCACCAAGTTGAGCCTCCATGGATGTGCTGACTTCTTAGGTGTTTCTGTGTCACTAGCAGATGTGCTGGTTAGGGCTGGGGCTGTACCAGCTCCATGTCCTGGATAGTCATGTCATTTATTCTGTGTTGGTGTCCTGTTACATGGTGATATGGTGCTAACTGGAGCTCCAGTGGGAGACTTCCTGTCTCTAGCTCCTCTTAGCTTCCCTTCAGCCTCTCAGCTTCTTTCAGCATGTCCTGAGCCTGCTGTGTGGTGTCCCATTCTCAGAAGGCTCCACAGCAGCTGTATGGTGCCCCCCTTAGAGATCTAAGCACTGGCCAGCCTAAACAGAAATCCAGCCTCCTCCTTACTCCTAAGTATGGATATTTGTCTTCACTGTTCCCCAGCCCTAGGGATGGAGCTGCCTTTTGCAGTTTCTAGTCTCTGAGTTTCCTCAACTTTCAAATACCTGCATGACAACCCCCACTGCTAAACGTCCTCCATTTAAAAAGTCTGATGTGGTTTCTGGCTTCCTTCACTGGATATTGGCTTTGTTAAAGTTAGCACACTTGTGACTTCAGTACACACTATAAACATTAAAGGAGCAGTGATTTCCCTGCACTAACTGATGTTAGGAGATTGGTTAGTCTGTGTTTGCCTTTAGTCTCTAGTTCCTGGTGCATGGTTCCTAAAGCCCTTGGGAATTTCTTGGGTAACTGTTGTTTTATTTAGGCCTGAATAAAACTGCAGTATCTGTTGTTTTATTCAGGCCCTTGGTGGGTCCCTAGATAGCTTTAGAATGGGAACCAGTGGCCAGAAAGACCACAGCATGATTAGTGGGCTGGGACCTTCAGCCCCACCCCCAACCGTCCAGGGAGGGGAAGAGGGACTGAAGATTGAGCTAATCAACAACAGTCAATGATTCAATTAATCATGCCTATGTAATCGAACCTCCGCAAACACCTAAATGGCAGAATTTGGAATGCTTGCAAATTGGGAAAAGAGCCCTTATGCTGAGAAATTGGTGCACCCCACCCCTGTATTAAATGAAGAATTAAATGAAGAATGGATTATTAAATGAAGAATGGATCCAAGAAGAGATGAGAGCAGAAGTCAAATTCTTGGAAGAGAATGTGAATGAAGACACAACATATTGAAACCTCTGGGACAGCATGAAAACATTCTTAATGGAAAAATTTATAGCGCTGAGTGCCCACATTAAAAATGAGGGAAGAGGGCTAGAGCAGTGGCTCAGCGATTACAGCACTTGCCAGGCATATGCAAGGACCTGAAATCAAGCCCCAGCACTGCATACACAACGAAGTCTTGGAGCAATGAAAGCCACATGAACAACTAAATAAAAAATTGATTCTCTCTCTCTCTCTCTTTCACTGTCCCTCTCTCTTAAAAAAAATCAGGAGTGATCCCAAATAAATAAACTAATGCTTCACCTCAAATCCCTACAAAAGGAAGAGCAATCTAAGCCCTATGCTAGACAGTAAATAATCAAGATGAGAGCTGAAACCAGTGAAATTGAGAACAACAACAAATAAAAATTTTAAAAAAGAAAAAAATAAGAAAAAAATTTACAAAATAAAGAGTTGGTTCTTTGAAAAAATAAATAAAAATAAATAAAATTGACAGAACCCTAGCTAATCACACTAAAAGAAGGAGGGAAATGAAGCAAATCAACAAAATCACCAACAGAAAGGGAGTGATTACCACTGACCCTATGGAAATTAAACATGTCAGAACATATTTTAGCAAATGGCAGGCTACAAGATGAGTACACATAAATCCATAGCTTTTTTGTATGCTAACAATAATAGGGCAGAAGAAGAAATTAGAAAATTGGTCTCATTCACAATGTCCTCAAAAAGAATAAAATACTTGGGAATTAAAATAACAAGGGAAGTAAAAGACCTCTACAATGAAAATTATCAAACCTGAGAAGATGGAAAGACATTCCATGCTCTTGCTTAGGCAGAATTAATATAATTAAAACGTCCATTCTGTGAAAAGTGTTATACAGATTCAATGCAATCCCCATCAAGATACCAATGTCATTCTTTACAGATATTGAAAAAGCAATCCTCAAATTCATTTGTATAACAAGAAACCAGAAGAGCCAAAAAAATACTAAACAAGAAAGATTAAACAGGAGGTTTGGCAATACCATATCTAAAATCATACCATAGAGCTGTAGTTATAAAAACAACATAGTATTGTTACCAAAATAGGCATGAAGACCAAGGGAATAGAATAGAAGACTCAGAAATAAACCCACAAATCTTTAAACATCTGATCTTTGACAAAGGGGGCCAAATTGTAACATGGAGTAATGACAGCCTATTCAACAAATGATGCTGGACAAACTGGATAGCCACTTGCAGAAAGTTGAAATTAGATTCTTATCTCTTACCTTGCACCAAAATCAAATCAAAATGGATCAAGGAACTAGAACTTAAACCAGCTACCGTACAACTTCTAGAAGAAAAATTAGGAGCAATACTCCAGTATATGGGAATAGGCAACAATTTTCTCAACAAGACTCCTAAAGTAAAAGAATTAAAGTCAAGAATTAATGAGTGGGATGCCTTTAAACTAAAAATCTTTTGCTCAGCCAAGGAATTGGTCAAAACTGTCAAGAGAAAATCTACAGATTGGGAGATAATCATGGCCTGTGACTCCTCTGATAGGGGATTAATATCCAAAATTTACAAAGAGCTAAAAAATGCTTAATACCAAAATCACAAACAATCCGGTCAATAAATGGGTCAGAGAGCTGAACAGAAACTTCTCAACAGAGGATTTTGAGCAAGCCAATGAATACATGAGAAAGTGTTCTAAATAACTTGTAATCAGAGAAATGCAAATTAAAGCTACATTAAGATTTCACCTCACTCTGGTCAAATTGGCAAAGATGAAGAATATAAACAATAACATGCTGAAGCGTTGTGGGGAGATAATGCACTGCTGGTGGAACTGCAGACTGGTATAGCTACTCTGGAAAGCAGTGTGGAGGTTCCTCAAAAAATTAAGGTTGGATCCACCATATGACGTAGCTATCTCTCTTCTAGGTATTTTCCCAGAAGATCTAGAATCAGCACATTACAGTGACACAACAAAAATCAATGTTCATAGCAGCCCAATTTATAATAGCTAAATTATGGAATCAAGTGAGATGCCCCTCACTGGATGAATGGATCTAAATGCTGTGCTATATATGTATACATACAGTTCAGTTCTACTCAGCTATTAGAAATAACAATATTACAGCCTTTGAAGGTACATGGATGGCAATGGGAGAAATCATGCTGAGCAGTTAGTCAAACCTAGAGACTCAAGGGTCAAATGTTTTCCCTCATTTGTGGAGGCTGGAGCTAAACCCAGGCTTGGGTGAAAGATTGTCAGACTCATGTATCAGATCCACCAAAGGCATAGCAACACATAATCTAGGGTAACAAAAGACATGTAGGGAGCAGAGAGGGAAGAGGTAGGGGGATGGGAGAGGGAGGGATCTAGGGAGACAATCAACAATGTAGCATACTCTTTACCCACCACAGAAGTCAAATAATACTTACGCAATTATTTAATTCTAAACAAATCACTAACATACATATATATATATATATATATATATATATATATATATATATATACATATACATGTGTGTGTGTGTGTGTGTGTGTACATTTATATCTCTGATAGGGGCATAATATGGAAGAATCTAGAGACTGGTATATGGTCAGTGTGGGGGTAACTATGGTTTAAGATGAAGTGCATATCATATTGTTACTTTATACACATTGATGATTGTACAAGTTGACTCCTTGAAAAAAATCACAAAAAAATTAGAAAGAAAACAGTGGAACTTATGTCCATCTGGGATATGAGGCTGGCCAAGATAGAGTAAGCCAGTAAGTTTTCCTTTACACCTTAGGGCTGGTACGGGATTCCTTTAATGGAGCAGTATGGACGGGGTATCTCCTAGTATTTCTCTGGAGTACCAGGCAGAACAGGCAAGCTTTTGTCCTTCCAGGGTAAATGAGGGAGCCCACTGTCATCCAGTGATGCTCTGCAAATCCTGACACCCGTGCCCTTGGACACAGATCAGAAGAATATCTTTACTCATTTAGATGCAATAGCAGCAACTACAGATACAAAGATTGATAATTAGAATGGAGCAATAAGATCAGGTCTGGTCTAGTCTATTGGCATTATTTCCCATATCTTCATTATTGTAATAACTAATTAGACGTAAGCACTGCTGTTTGAATATGTGGAGTCATTCATTTACAAAGATCATTTGATCCTTGCTCCTACTTCCTCCCTCTTCACATCATCCTAAATTAGCTGCTGTCAGAATTGTCTTTCTAAACAGAGCTTTGATCGTATTACTTGCCTATTAAAAAAAAATCTGTGATGAACATTGTCCTTCCTCTTAATGAATAGAATCCAAACTTCACGGTGCGGCATTTGAGGACACCCACGAACCAACTCCAGCACACTTCTCTGAATTCTGGTGTGAATTTCTGTCATTATTTGTGTTCAGAGATGATGCTCAGAGTGTGTAATAGTCAAATCAGGACACCCATAAATCAAAACCGAGGGGACCAACGTGCTGGAGGAGGGTCCTGCAGGTGTCTGCCGTGTCAGGGGCTGCTCCCTAGTTACTGGACACTGGGGAAGTCCAGGTAGCTCAGGTGGCACTCAGGGGAAGGGAATAGTGACTTTCTGTGAGTAGTTCAAAGTATTCCATTCTTCAAGTGCCTGGCAAAGCCATCCAATGTGCGTCTCAGAACAGCAGCAACCCAGCCTCCGTGTGTGCCACTGCCATCTTTGCTCTCTGTTCCTCGCATGGATTCTGTGTACCCTCCCTTCCTGATTTTCTCTATAATTCTCACTCCCAAGCCCAAAATCTCTGTGATCCCAAATGCTGCAAGTCTTGCAAGGGCTATTCAGAGGTCACCTTTTCCATCCCTAATCGCTCTTGCCAAGAGCTGCATTTCTTTCCTCTGTTCAACTTTCCTTAAATGAAGTAATCCGTTCACACGTGAAGAGTACAATGGACAAGAAGGCAGGCATGATGTGTCTCTCAGCCATCCTGAGCGAATGCTGGAATGGCCCATGTTCGCATCACATCCTTTCTAAGTAATAAAACTTCACAGACAGCTTTTCACGGAGCTCATTGCTTTGACAGTAGCAAGTGTTCAAGCAACACTTCAAGAGTGGACCACCGAGCTGTTCCTTACTTTTGATAATTGATGTAAATTTGATGTTCTTTGTGATCAAACCCATGCATTTCTGGAGACATTTGCTAGCATCTACGTAATCGTTTGATTTCATCAAATGCAGTGAAGCCGAAGAATCCAGATTTGAATGAAAACCAAATCTCTTGCGTGCACTGGTGTGGGAACCACCTGTTTTACTTGGTTAGGACCTGATTTCATAGGAGAGGCAATTATTTTCTTCAAAATGATAAATACCAGATGTTCTATGGAGGCAAAATTTATTATATATTAATATAGTTCTGATTATGTTTAATTGAATGTAAATATTTACAAACTCTGGGGTTATATTTCTTTTCTATTTCTATTACTGTACTATATTAATTTACTAATAGTATATAATAAAATATAATTTTTATAAAGTATATTTTAATATTATATTTAATACAACATATTAATAGATAGTATGTCTTGTTCTTCATTAGCCTAGTAAATCCTGTACTTCTGGTCTGTCTATATTTCTATGCCTTCACCTTTCTTTAGAATCACTAATACAACGATCTCTAAAACAAAGCTCTCATTGATGTTGAGCTGCACATCTGTGACCAAACACTTTGCTGTCTCGGTTGCCTTTGGACAGAGGAGGTGTTGCTACCCAGAACGAGTTTCTCCAACTTGTTGCTCATCAGAATCACAGTGGGGAGCTTTGAGAATCCCAGTTCCCTGATTGCGCCCCACGTAGATTAAACCAGACAGGACTCTGGCTTCAGTACGTTTAAAAACTTACCCGGTGATGTCCTTATGCAAGATTGAGACAAAACGACTTAGAATTTTTGCTTTTCACCTATTCTTTGCATATTTCCCAGGATACTCATGGGCTATGAGAATGAAGTTGCTTCCTTCATATTAGATAATTATTGCTTTGGTTCATTTCAAGTGAACCAGTGCATTACCCTGTTTTGACCAAGCCTTCTCCATGGCAACACATTTCTTCATTTGTGTGTAAATGGAACTTCATAATCCTCAGCCCACACTCTGGAAAACTGCTTGGTAACCTTCTCACTGAATAATAAGATTGCAAATACAATCTTCATTATCATCATTATCGTTATTATTGCCAGAAATTACACTTTGCAGCACTGGTTATTTTCTTTCTTCTGGTTGTCAAGAATTTAAAGTCATTTAAAACCTAATAACCAGACTACTTGCTGTTCTTTCAATTTCCTTCTGGAAGAAAAAGTTCTCATTAATAATTTATTTTCTAGAGACCATCTCATTCATCTCATTAAATGACACTTCAGTGAAAGTAAAAAAAAAAAAATCCTTCTAAACTCAAAAGTGCTTAAACTTGGGAAAGTACGTCCTGCTCTTTGCCACCTAAACTTTTCTTTTGAGCAAATGTTCCCTGAGCGTGAGGTTTTGCAAAGGAGGTCTGGGTTTTGGGGAGGATTTCCCAGAGATCAGCAAGGTGGACAGAGGTCAGCATGATGACCCTTCTGCACAAAGATGATGCTACAGTGAAGAAAATGCCCTTTCGAGTTGATCTCCTCTCTTGGAGATGACTGTTATGTCTTAAGGAATGTGAAGGATTCTGAGCTAGAAAGCCTGTCCCTGACCTACCTTCAGGAACTTTTTGTATTCTCAGAGTTCCTGTGCTCTGTTTTATTTTGCATTTATATTTCCAACTCATTTGAAGGTTATTCCGTTCCATGGCATGAGACATAGTCCAATTTCTTCTTTTTCAAATGGCTATTCTGTTGTCCTGATATCATTTAATTAGTAAAATGTTCATCCGTTCATCTTCAGTGGTTTAAGATGCCATCATCTTGGAAAACTAAGCTTTCAAACGTGCTTGGGACTACGTGAGCACCTTGTGTTCCTTTCCCCTGGACACATGTTCGTGCCTATAACACTCAGCTTTGGTCACAGAGGCCTTAGGCTGTGTAACTCTCCTGTCATTCATTGCTCTTCCGTTTCAATTGCTTCCTGATTTTCTCTCCTGCCTTATCCTCTTGTACATGCTTTAGAATGAACTTGTGTAGGCAACATTCTCATCTTCACTGGGATCATGTTAAGTTTTGTATTAAGTGGTAGAGCATTGATATTTCTGATGCTATCATCCCGAGAGTAAGAAAGGTCTTTTCCTTCATTCAAGTCCTCTTTTGCATCTCGTAGGCGTGTGTTGAACATTCTTCCTTGTGCATCTTTTTGCAAATTTTTTTGCTCAGTTTATTCCTAAGAATTTTATGTTCTTGCAGCCCAAAGTGATGTTTTCGTTTTCATTACCTCTTCTAATTAGTTATTGATTGTGAATATGAAGCCTATTGATTTTTCAGTGCTTATTTTATGTCCTACCAGCTTATTGAATTCCTTCACAGCTTGTGCCAGCTGTCTCATTGATTTTCTTGGCTCTCAGGTGGACCTTCACATCACTTTCCATGCCCTCCCCATCTGACTCTTCATTTCGACCTGGGCTCTGCAGCTGTCCTGCTGGTTTGGGATGTTTATTTTCCACATATATGAGATTTTTAATATTCTTTGCCTTCTGTTTTTGCAGTAAGTATTGGTCATGGGTGGCCTTCTGATTCTCCTGCTAGTACATCTGCATGAGTTTTGGAGGATTTGTGAAGATATTTTTATTTAGGTGACCCCCAATCTTCTGTAGAAACCTCAGAGCCCCAATTGTGCTCAGTGTGAACTATTTTCAATATTCTGTAATTAGAGAGAATAATAAAATGGAAAACAATATGCCCAACACCAACCTTTGCCCTTTCCTTAATTTAATTTTTTTTCTTTTTTTTGCTAAATTTGCCTCAGATTGCATTTAACAGCAGAAAGAACAACTGGATCTCCCTCTGTGGTCCTTGGAGACCAAATACCCCTCCTTCCCCAGCAGGAACAACCAGCCTGTCCTTGGCATTTATAATCATTGCATTTACTTTCCTACTTCAGCTAAGCATTAATTTTTCTAAACATTGCGCAGTCGCCTTGGCTGCTGTAAACATCTGTAAGTGGCGTCTTGTTGTGCATAGCTTCCTGCAATGCAGCATGGCTCTTTTTGTGGCGTATTCATTTTAACCTCTGAACAGTTTTCATGTTGTGTCTACAACTGGATTTATTTATTCATTTCGTGGACATCTGGTTATTTCAGAGGTTTGTTTGGCTTCCCGTTGGAAATCGTTGCAGTGAGGATCCCCACACGGGCTCCTCGTTGCTGGGATGGGACCTCCTAGCAGACGCACGTGGGGTGGAAATGTTGCCAAACTGCTTTCCAACGTCTTGAGCCTCACTTGGCTGCCAAAACTAGCGTGTGGGAGCCTCCGCCTAGTTACAAGGCCACCAACATTTGGCATAGTGGATTCGTACATTTAGGGAACCTGATAGGTTTTGAAATGTTCTTTCTCCTGAGCTTCATCCCGACAGCACAGCTTTATTTCTAAATTATGAGTCCATTCTCTATAATGAGAATGGCATTGTTCACAAACAGATTTGCATTTAATAAACACTAAAGGACATGTCAGTTTCCAGTCTTCCTGGTGAGTGCATGAATGATAAAGATAATGCCCATTTATTGAATTCCTCCTAAAAGCCTTACTAGCAACTTTAGTTTTTAGAAACATTAGGTAAACTAGGAATAAAAAAATTTGTTTATTAGATGAGGAAACAGGCTCAGAGAGCTTTCAAGGACTCTGTCAAGTTACAGAGTCACCAGGAGGTGAAGGCAAGATTTGCAATCTATGTTGGGGTCATGAGGTCTGATCCTCCCCGGGGGTCTCCTACCTCCCTGTGCTGGTGTCCCAGGCAGAAGTGGCAAAAATTGTGCCTCTCATTCAGTGTGCTGTCACCGACTTGTGGGGGCCAAGTTGCTACCCATTGAGGAGTTTGTTTTTTTTTTTTTTTTTAACAGAACTCTGCCCTTTCTTTCAATATGCCCCGCAAGATGTTGGCTACTTTGGCTGCCTGCTCTACAAAAAATAGGACGGGCTGTCCCGCAGCTCTCTGACCCTCTCTCGCCTTTTGTTCCATCTCAGCTTGGCTATGTATTTATTCTCTTTGCAAATTAAGTGCTGTGGCCGAAGTGTTTAACAAGGCTTTGCAAAAAGATAGCTAAAGAGAAGGACTAAACTGAAAACACTGAAACCAAAACAGACTAGGACGAGAACAACCTAATAGGAGTGGGGCTGGGAAGTCACTCAGAGTAGAGTTCAATCCTCAGCACTACCAAAACAAAACAAAACAACAGAAACCCCAAAATGGACATCACTGCTTCTTTCTGCGGTGGGGCAAAGGTGGAGGTGGGGGGGCTGCTCCTGGAAATTACACAGTCAAGGCAACCCCACTGTGCAGGGATTGCCTCGTAGGTGACATTGTGATGGCCAGGCCACTGTCCTCAACAGGGATGCCTGACCCCTCTTCTTCAGGCTCATTTTCTTTCTACAGCCTAAGAAGAGGAAGGTAACCTCTCCCATTTCAGGACCTCCTTCCAGCCAGCCGGCTGACAGTCTGCAGAGATGCAATTCTTTTTTTTTTTTTTTTTTTTTAAGATAGAGAATCAAAGGCTGGAGCGGTGGCTCAGTGATTTCAGCACTTGCCTGGCAAGCACGAGGACCTGGGTTCAAACCCCAGCACCACGTACACAACTAAGTGTTGGAGCAACTAAGGCCATGTGAAAAACTAAATAAAGTTGTTTCTCTCTTTCTCTGTCTCTCCCACTGTCCCTCTCTCTTAAAAAAAAAGATAGAGAATTGATTTTATTTCTTTTTTCATCTGATTTTTGTTTTTCTGACACTTAGCTGTGTCTGTGGTGCTGGTTTGAATCTGGATCCTTGCGCATGGCAGGCAAGCGCTCTACCACTGAGCCCCTGCTCCAGCCCCTGCAGAGATGCAATTCTGCACAAAATAAAAGCAGGACAATTAAGCTCTACATTCCCCCAAATTCTCCATCCTGAGTAGGAACTGGGTCTTTTTCTTTTTTCTCTAGCTTTGTGGAAGTGTAACTGAAAAATAAAAACTATGTATATTTAAGGTATGCAGTGTGAGGTTTGATGTGCATTGTGAAATGATCACCTTTATTCAGCTAATTAACATTTGTGTCACCTCACACAATTACTTTTTTTTCTTGTTTGTATTTATTAGGGAGCAAACTTTCCTGAACATATGTGAGGTATTCAAAGTCTCCCCTATTCTTACGTGAGTATTCATAAGAAGGTGTTGTCCCAGAGTGCACTGGGGTGTGACAGCATTAATATACCATATATATGCATCTATAAGTGTGTGTTGCTTCCTAATATTCAAAAACATCTGCATTCTGAAGCACATCTGGCTCCAAAGATTTGGGTGAGGGATGGTGGGCCTGCACTGCCCGAGGACAGAGGTGACCCCAGCACTGGTTGCAACCCTCCCACTGGCGCCAAAGTGCCCAGGAAGTCAGGACTCTGAGGCCAGCAGGGAAGCACAGCACCAGGTCAGAGAAGCTGGGTGAGCGCGGGGCTTGTAAGGACTGTGGGATCCTGGCTTGTGCTAGAACATCCCACCCCAACCAGACCACTCGATCTGTGAGTCTGTGTTTCCCATATGAAACCCCCCATATACCCTAAAACTTTTTCATTACTAAATTATCATATGTCCGTATGATCTACCTGTGACCAGTGACTTCTGTCATTGGGCTGCACTCTAGACATTTTTGCGGCTTAATTTACAAGCGTATTTTTCTCTTTCTGCAGCTTCTCTCTTTAAAATGTTTTGTTGAAATATAAGCACATACTGAAAGAACCAGATCCCAGTGTACTGTTCAATGACTTTGCAAGCTGAGTTCTGTGCATCCAATAACTAACACCCCGATCAAGAGAAGAAGCTTGCCAGCAAGCCTGGGGCTCCCCGTGCCTGCTCCCTCTCACTGCCCACTTCCCACAAAATGATTTTTTTTAAGAGAGAGGGACAGTGAGAGAGAGAAAAAGAGAGAATCAATTTTATTTTGTTTTTCATGTGGCTTTAGTTGCTCCAACACTCTGTTGTGTACGTGGTGCTGGGATTCGAACACGTGCACTTGCATATGTCAGGCAAGCTCTGCAACCGCTGAGCCACCGCTCCAGCCCATGCACCCACCCCCAAATGTCTTATGAGTGACTTTGTAACGAGACTTGGGCCAGGTGCCCTTGGCATTTCGAAGTGTTTTGGGCATTCCATTAGCCTCCCTACCCACAGTCACACAATATCATTTAGTGGGGTTGGCACAATGGAAATACTTAACACAAATAGCTAATTCCATCTCTATCCGTGAATTCCTATTATTCCTGTAACATTGACCCTTGCTAGCCTTAGCCTCTAATTATCAGGACCCCTCAGACTTGTGGTCTGCAGTTGCTGTGCACTGACTACAACTGTTTACCCAAGAGCTCTGGAGAGTCAAGAGCTTCTGGGCAGAGGATGTGATTTTGGGATGGAAAAGAATGTTGCGTTTTTGGAGAAAAGCTGAAGTACAGCAGGAAGATGGTAAAGGGACAACTGTCGTTGCGGCCCCCACAAACCCACATTGCTGCTGAAGTAGCCACTCAGCTCCTTCTTGGACTGCTTCCCGTGTGTGTTTGGGTAGCCCCACCTGTGGCCCAAGCACTTGGGGGAATCTTTTTTCTGCACTAGGGCAGCAGTGAGGGAACACAACCAAGTGTAAGTCCATCAGGACACCAGGTGCAAACATAAAAAGGGGTTTGGTTTCCAGCTTGTCCCAAGGGGTGTGTTCCTCTAAAATTTACATGTTGAATTTCCAAGCCCTGTCTTGGAATGTATCTCTACTCAGAGATGAGGTCTCTAAAGAGGTGATTAAAATACAATGAGGCCATTAGGGTGAGCCCTAATCCATGCTAATGGGGAGATAAGTCGCAGGGGGTGCATGCACTTTGATCTAGGATGTGATGGCACAGTAGGGGAGGCACCGACTGCCCTTCAGGAAGAGGTCTCAGGAGAAGCCAAACTTGCCAACACCTTGATCTAGGATGCCCAGACTTCAGACCTGGGAGGAAATACATTTCTGTTCTGTAGGCCACTCAGTCTGTAGTACTTGGTAGTGGCACCCCAGTGAACTGATATGCATGGCAAAAGGATCTCCAGGTGGGTTGATCATGCAGGTGGACGCAGGGATCCTTACAAGTAAAAGAAGGAGACAGAGAGTGAGAGGGCTGCAGGACGAGGAGGACTGGCAGTGCTGGACTTGACTATGGAGGAAGCCATGGGATGAAGGGGCCATAAACCACGGAATGTGGCTCTCTAGAAACCAGAAAGGGGAACAAGTATTCCTCCCCTCTACTCTCCAGAAGGAGCACAGTCCTGCTGACAGCTCCATGTTAGCCCCAGGAGATCCAGTACAAGGCTTCTGATTTTCAGAGATGTAAGATTCCAAGTTAGTACTGGCTTAAGCCACCAAGTTTGTGGTAATTTGTTACAGCAGCAATGGGAAACTCATACATGTGGAGTTCTTTTTCACTCACAGGGAGATAAGACACTGCAAAATTTGAGAATTGCTATTATAGGAGACTTCCAGCTATTAAAAATATCTTGTACGGGGGAGGTAAGATTCAACTGTCAGGATGATTTGGAGGTGAGCAGGTGACGATCATAGCTCAAAAGTGAGGCTACTGCAAAGTTCAAGCAGGAGAGGAGGAGCACTGGAACTTGGGAGCACCAAGGGGAGCTGCAGGATGCGATCTCAGATGACATTCAAGTGCATGGCTAGGAGAACTGGGTGGACTGTGGTACCTTTCTGGTTTGGTGTCTCAGAAGGTTAGTTGTGGGTGTCAACTTCTTGAGGGATGCCCAGAGAGCTGGTAAATTGTTACTTCTGGGTTTGTCTTTGAGGGTGTTCTTCTGTGAGAAGATTGGCGTGTGGATCAACAAGCCCACCCCCTGGTATGGGTGGGCACCATCCGATTGCTGGAGGCCTGGATAAAACAGGAAAGAGGAAGAATGGCAAACGCGGCATCTGGCTCTTCTTCCCAAGCAGGCCTGTGTTCCGCTGCCTCCGCCGTGCTTGGATTCTGGGACTGGCGTCAGTCACTCTCTGAAGGTTCATGGGCCTTCAGCTTAGACTGGAGGCTGTGCCCTTGGCCTCCCAGGTTCTCGGGCTTCCTGGGCTGTCATTGCCAGTGGGCTCCAGCTTGCACATGGCCATCATGGAGCTTCTTAACCTCTGTGGTCCTGTGAGCCAATTTCCTGATAAACCCACATAGGTTCATTTTCCATTGGTTGGTTGTGTTTCTCTGGAGAATATTGAGTACTATGGTGTCTGAGCAGGGAGGTTTGAGCTGGAACTGCAGACTTCACTTCACTGGTCGGGATCAATGTTGAAGCCGTGGGCAGGCGTGAGATCCCTCAAAAACAGGAGATGGAAGGAAGAAACCGATGGAGCTGGAATTCATGCCATCCACCCCATAATTCTGTTACCTCTCAAATTGTGTTTTACAAACAGAAAGTCTTAACCATCAGTAACAGAACCATTTAATAGGAACAATTGCCAACAGGACCAAGTTCATGCAATCCAATATATATATATATATATAGAGAGAGAGAGAGAGAGAGAGCCAGGAATTGAACCCAGGGCCTTGCACAAGCCAGACTTGCCCTCTGAATTTTATAAAATATTGCTATTCCTGGCGCATTGGGAGGAAAAAAGAGACCACATCTTGGTATGTGAAGCATACAAACACTTCAGAATTCCTAACGGGGATCCTATGTACTCTCATGTGAAATTGTGTTCCCCTCTAATGAATCAGCAAAATGGGCTATTTGTTAAAAAAAGTTTGAGTGTCAAGAGTAAAAAATAATAGGAAACAGGTGCAAATGTGAAGTACCAGCAAAGAGGGGGAAAGATCTTGTAGGTGAGTTAGTCACAGTTCCTCCAAAGCGCTCGCTTGTGCTGGAGGCCAGAAGTGGCGTCTTAGAAGTCCGCTGATTTTCATCCTCTTATGGACTGCTGTGTGACCTAGGCTCAGATGTTTCGTTCACACACTCGGGAGGGATTGCGTAGCTCCTGGTAGCATCTAACCAATAGAGTTCTTCCAGTTTTTTTTTTCTCTTACATTGTGAGAAAACCCTTTTATACCTGCCTTCCCTCTGAGCAAATCAAATGGAAAAGTCACACACACACAAACACACACACACACACACACACAGAGGCACACATGCACACACGTGCATGCCCAAATATGCACACACAAATACATGCGCACACACGTGCACACACACACACATGCACACTCCGGAAACTTGGGAACATCTTATTCTCCCTAGTCTGAGGACTCAACATGCTTTTGGAACACAAGGCCTGAGCGTTGTGATTTTCTTATATTCTTATCAATCATATTTCCTGCTAATGAAGTTCCCTGTTTGGAGGATGAAATTAACTCTATTTTCCAAAGTGTATTTTGTAGCACACCATGTCTGTGGGATTTTTGACCTAAAAAAAATGTCTTCATTCAAATAAGTGTGGGAAACTCTGGATTCAACAGTTAACTGGTTTCTCCGTCTACAGATTGAGACTGTTCCTAGTTATCTCCAGAAAAGGATGGAGGAGCTGCCTGACCCCAGCACCTGGGTTTTTCTCTAGTCTACCTTGTGGCACTCAAGCTCCAAGACAGGTATTTTCTGAAACATTTATATTGAGCATCTCATGCTCATTTCTGGGCTATGACGTTCAGATATTTTGCATCGTAAACAAGTTAGGGAATCACTACCCTGCGACACCTGGAAAAGCCAGCATATTGTTGAACAACAGAGCATGACAAAGACCACTGACTCTCCCCCAGGACCCTCTCTCACCCTCTTCCCTTCATAGGTGTTCTCCGGATTTTAACTCTGCATGGCGCTGCCTAGAATAAAGTCTGTTTTCAAGCTTGCTTTGCACAGGTGAAAACATTAACTGCATCCTGAAGGAAATGATGTGAGAAATCTACCGTGTCCTCAAAGACAAGGGCATGTTTTAAAATCCCCTATCCTGTTTGTGCTGGTTGGAATGCAGTAGTGATGGCCAGAATCAAAGCAGCTGTGTTGGGACAGAAGATAAACGCCAGAAGTTGAGGGTGGCAGAGGCATGGAGAAAGCTTGGCACCCTCATGATTATGGAGCCATATCTGCCCAGGAGTGCCAGCATGGATTCCTATATGAAAGAGAAATAAACTGCCATCTTTTTTTGGTACTGGGGATTGAACCCAGGAGTGCTTAATCACTGGGCCATATTCCCAGCCATTTTTATTTTTTAAAGACAGGATCTCACTAAGTCACCTAGTACCTAAGTTACTGAGGCTGGCCTCAAACTTGAGATCCTCCTTCCTCAGCTTCTTGAGACACTGGGATTACAGGAGTGCATCATCATGCCCATCTTAAACCTTAATCTTATGAAAGCAATCTTTATTATTGTGGAGTCTATATTATAGCAACTGCATTGCCATCCTAAATAATGGCTGAATTTGAAGATCAGGAGGAATAAAGAACATGTTGAGTCCGACAGCCCTGGGGCTGAAAGCACTTGGAAGAGCTCTATTCTGCTAGCTAAGGAGCCAAATGGGATATTTTTCTTTTATTATCTGTGTTGATTTCTTTTTTAATTTAATTTTTAAAGAGAGAAGGACAGAGAGAGAGAGAGACAGAGAGACAGAGAGAATAAATTTTTATTGAGTTTTCCCACATATTTTCGTTGCTCTGACACTTAGTTGTGTACGTGGTGCTGGGGTTTGAACCCGTGTACTTGCACATGCCAGGCAAGTGCCGTAACTGCGGAGCCGCCACACCAGCCCTGTGTTGCTTTCTTATTGCCACACTTCTTGTTAACTGTGCAGATCAGCAAAGACCTAGCTTCCTCTGAGGGCTGCTACTAAGCTGATTCAAATTTTCCAGTTGCCGTCACTTATAGCTTATTTCTTTAGCATTCAAGGCAGCAAGTTTGAAGTACTATCTTTCGCAGCCAACAAATTCTCTATTTTCAGGAGAAATAAGGACAATGTAGAAGTGTAACGGATGTGAACTGTCACTCCCGTCTCCACATCCACTGTGGCAGGAGATTTGATTCACCTGTCATTTGCTGAAAACCACTGTAGACCCAGATCTGAGGCACATGCCTTGGCTGCAGCAGAAAACAAAGTCCCAATTGTTAAACAGACCACAGACTGCGGCTTCCCACCTGCTTTCACAGGGCTTCCTTGGGCACGAATGGGCTGCCCATGGCTCTCAGGCCATGGAGAACGGGGCCGGGGCGGCCTTAACCAATCCAGCACCCAACACCTCCTGTTACCTTGAGTTGCTCAAGTGCTACTGTTTTCATAGCATGACACTTTAAAATTAGTGCAAAACACACATAGAAATCAGTAAATGGTACAACCCTGCCCAAAAGTGGTACTGATTTGATAGCCATGGGCACCAGGGGTCAGTTGTAGTTCAATACATGATAGATTTCTCTTTCTTTCTTTTCTTTCTTTCTTTCTTTCAAGAGAGAGAGGGACAGTGAGAGAGAGAGAGAGAGAGAGAGAGAGAGAGAGAATTGACTTTTATTTAGTTTTCATGCGGATTTTGTTGCTCCGACACTTTGTTGTGCACATGGTGCTGGGATTCGAACCTGTGTCTTTGTGCATGCCAGGTAAGTGCAGTAACCGCTGAGCCACTGCTCCAGCCCTGATAGACTTCTAATAATCTCTCTGGCCAAAATTCCTTTCGCTATCAAAACAATTTCTGTATAGAGGAACGATCGAGGGAGAGTTGGGCGTGGAAGGAGACGAAGGACATGTTGTGATGTGAAATGGAAAGGGCTTCCCTGCCTCCCCTGTCTTTGGTTTGATACTGAACATTATCATTTCATTGTTTCCCAGGTTTGACTCATGTTGTCAAAGAACACGCTGGGAATATCAGGAAAAGCGAGACAGGGAGCTTTGATGGAGATGAATAAGCTCCTTTCCTGGAAAATTGCTGTGTTTGCCCTTGGTGCGCTGTGATTTATGCATGGCCCGAGCCAGCAGAGAACCCCATTTCTACATGTGGGAAACTGCACGGGATCCTGTGTCATCCAAGGCAGAAACCAGCACAGATTCCTCCACAGTCATTTGTAACTTGGATCTTCTCTTGTCCCTGGTCACCCCTGTGTTGACAAAGCAATTTTTCTTGGACCCTTGTTATTCTCAGGAACCCCACCTATGATTTCTGGAACTTAGAAATTCTAAGTGCTTCAAGAGGGTGTGGGGTGACCTCTCTTTTCATGTGCCTAAACAGAGAGGGTGCTGGGGGCCAAACAAGTGCAGGATGATGGAGGCAGATGTCCCAGGAGATCGCGGATCATATTTGGAATGAAAAACCCCAGAAGCTATGTTCTGCATCAGGTCTGAGCTTTCCCTGCTCCATCCTTATGATGAGGTCTAGGTAATTATTTTACAGAAAAGGAAATGGAGACTTAAGGCAAAAAGAAATTTACTCAGCTGACAGGTTGTCTGTATTGTGAGCGCTGAGCAAGTCAGAGGTGACCTGCATGAGCTGTGAATGGACACCACTCTCCTGAGCAACTTGTCCTCAAGATTTCTTGGGACTGTCTCACATGTGGGGTGTGAAGTATACAGAGGGAACCCATATAGTGACTGAAATAGAGATTTCTGGCAACCTCACAGGTTGGCAGATCTCAGCAGATTTCTTTTTTTTTTTTTTTATAAAGACAGAAGGACAGTGAGAGAATCAATTTTATTTAGTTTTTCATGTGGCTTTCGTTGCTTTGACACTTCATTGTGTATGTGGTGCTGGGATTCGAACCCATGTACCTGCACATGCCAGGCAAGCACCATAACCACTGAGCCACTGCACTCGCCCCAACAGATTGCTTTTAATTTTGGGGAAAATGCAGTATTTGCTGCACACAGAGGCTATGGACCACAATTCCATACAGCGACCTGGTGAGTTGTGTCCCTGTCAACTCTAGATGTCACTGTAAGATCGCGCCACCCCTTCTGGCTGCTCCGCATGCTGACTCACGGTGCGATCCTCCATCTCCATCTCAGCAGTAACTAACACAGGAAGTCCAGCCTTTTTGCGCAGACGTTCGACACCCCCAAAATGAAGATGAGGGGGGTGAGAGTTTTAATGGAGCTGCTCTTCTCGGAGCTGTTGCTTTGATGCTCTCTTGAAAGGTCTGCTTGACAAGGGAAGATAGGGCTGTAGAGGGCGGCTTCTGTCCTGCAGACAGTTCTCAAAGAAAAAAAAAAAACCTCCTCTGAGAACAGAGGATTCCCGTGAAGACAGCTCGTGAAGCACATTTGTGCAACCTCAGGGTGGACACGTTTTGTGTCTGGCAGGGAATGCGGACACCTGATAATGATGGAGATGAATGAAGAGATCCCTGGCCTCTGGGAATGGGTCCTTCACCCCGTCCTTCCATTCTCAGGAACCACCTGGGACCAAGTGGCTTCCTGCCGCAGGGGCCAACAGTGAACAATGGAGAGAGAAGCAGGGATGGAGGGCAGGGGTAGGGACGCCATCAGCCTCTTCCCCCACCCCACAGAGGCATCTATTCTGAATATGAGAAGGGAAGGATTTCTCTTCCTTACTCTTTTTGGAGATTTAAAATCTTCTCTTGCACTTTTTTCAGTGAATGTTTGGCTTGAAAAAAAAATGCTGCAGACTGCAAAAAATTTTGTCCTTTTGATTCTCAAGTGGGGTGTTTTGAAGTTTGCACAGTGATGTGTTCAAACAGTATGCAAATTAGGACCCAGTGGTGGCAGAGCTGAAAGCAATCTGGTAACCCCTCCGAGGCTTTGGATTAGGAGGAGAGGGCACTGGTGGACCACATCCAGGCAGACTGAGGGTTGGGGATGGGTGGGTCCGCTGTGAAGGGAGGCAAAGATTTGGGGTGAATTCCTGGGCAAACTGAAGCTCCCAAAGCTTCAAAGATCACCAATGACTTCCTGCTGATGGGAACCAAGAAATCAGAGATGAGGCTGAAATAAAAGGAAAGAGTTTGACCAAGGTGCAGAATAGATGTGCACATCAGGAAATGCAGGTAGACAAAAAGGGTTTCTCCCCCTGAGGGAAAGCGGGTGTGGACTCCGGGACACGACTGGGGCTTGCAGCTTGGCGTCCTTTGTGGGGACAAGCAGGACTGAGTGAGGCAAGTCAGGCGGTGGACACAGATCAGGGCTGCTGTAAGGGCACAGGGATATCCGAGTCAGGAGGCAAAACTGCTCCCTCTGCTGTTCCCCCGACCCTGCAGGCGTCCTCAGATTCTGGGAATTGGTCCTCTCCTGCAGATTCAGTTCCCCATACAACGTCTGTGAGGAGACTTTCCTCCTGACGGTAAGTGGAGCCTCTTTTGCTCTCCTCTTGACCCCTGTGCATCCATTCTGCGTTCTGTGCTATTGCTAACTAGCTTTGTTGGTGATGCATGACTTCTGAGACCCAAAACTCTCTGCAGCACACATGTTGCTGACCTCGTGGATGTGACTGCAGCAATCAGCTCCTTCATAAGTTACCCAGTCTCGGGACTCAGCAGTTATGGTGCTTCCAAAGCGCTGGGTTCAAACCCCAGCACCACGTACACGACAAAATGATGGAGCAAAGAAAGCCACATGAAAAACTAAATAAAATTGATTCTCTCTTTCTCTCTCACTGTCCCTCCCACTCTTAAACAAAAGAAAAGTTACCCAGTCTCAGGTGTTTTGCTATAGCACCAGAAAGTGGACTAAGACACCCATACAATGAAAGGTTTCCACTTGAATATTTCCTTAACATCACAACTAAACAGCTTCCTGACTTGTGTTTCTTTTTCTCCACTTCAGGCAAGAAACCATGAGACAGTAAAATTTGAAATACTTTATTATATTTGACTCATTCCTTTCCTTTATTGTCTATAAATACTCAGTCTCTATGTCCTGTTAATTTAATCCCAAAACATTTTTTTTATTGAACCCTTTCCTGTTTTTCCACCACTGTTGGCCCATCTGAGGTTTTATCCTATGGTCTTTAAGTTTTATTGTGCTCATAGACTGCTTTGAGATTTTATTGAGGTTTATAACTTTCTTTTTTCCAGAAAAATGTAATTGTGGACCTACATATACAATTTTGAGTATAATATCAAGATATTCACAGGACTCCCAAAGTCTTAATTTTTGTCCTGATAGTTCTGTCTGTAATACTTCCCTCTCATTCTACCCATGCATCTCTCCTTAACCTTCTTAATGTTCCCCCCTCTAAAAGACTGGCAATGGCTTCCTACGAACCTCAGAATAAAATCTGAGGCTCAGTTGAATATTCCAAAGACTCCTCAATCCTATGAGAGGGACTCAAACTACCCTTCGGTTTTACCCACTCATGATATATGTGTGTCTTGATAACAACGGGCCCACAGCGATTGAGCACCCACTGTGTTCCAGGATGCTCTGTCCGGGTGCAAGGCTTCAGGGTCCTCCCTTGTTTTGCAAGCCTGGTCTGACATGGATTAGGTAGACTGGAGTGGAAACGTCTGTCAATCTGACCTCTGAGCCTTACTTTCCCTGGACGTGGGGGTAGCACCAATTAGTCCAGGGCTATGTGGAAGATAAGGCAACACAGAAGCCTAGAGGGAGCCGGGCGCCTAGGCTTCCTGCCATAGCTCTTTCTGAGCTAAGTATATGATCGGAACATTTCCTGATTTAGTAATAGGTGCTGAGGTTTTCTACCAGCTGAACCCTTCAGTAGAAGACGCTGCCCTCACGACTGTCCAAATCACCCAGTGCCTTCACCAGAGCCTTCTGTACCTGTGTGCTCATGGGGGCCTCCATGTTTGCCATCTGCCAGAGTGTGGGACTGCAGGGATCCACAGTCACCCCACCCTTGCAGCATGTGACTTTTCCCAACATTGAGCACACAACAACTAAGACCACCTGCAGGTAGGCTCAGACAGCGCCACCAGCTCAGAGAGCACTCGCTGCCAGGTCTTAGTGCAACCAGGAGCCCCTGGCCACTGAGCGCAGAGTCCTCAAGGGTGAGAGCGAGTTGATGTTATTCAAAGTCACCGACTTAATAAGGGCGTCGATTTTATTTTCCCCACTGGCAAAAAATGAATAATGAGTAGTGAGAAAATGAAATATATTATTATTGTTCTTTATTAACCCTTGATTACCTATGAATTTATAACACATTAAAGAGAAATAAATCTTTTTTTTTTGTACTGGGATTGAACCCGGGGGGCACTCTATCACCAAGCCACATCCTCAGCCTTTTTTATTTTTTATTTTGAGACAGGGCCTCACTAAGCTGTTGAGGCTGCCCTCCAACTTGTGATTCTGGTACCTCAGCCTCCCAAGTTGCTAGGGTTACAGGTGTGCTCCACTACATCCTGCTAAAGAGAAATGTATCTAATGAGCTCCCAAACTATGCTAAGAGCTGTTCTTGGGGGAGAAGTCTAGAGGGGCTTGTAGAAAGGGGAGATTTAGGAAAAACAAAAAAGAGAAGCTTTAGCTGATTAAAAGTATATTCCTGGGGCTGGAGCAGTGGCTCAGCGGTTTCAGCGCTTGCCTGGCAAGCACGAGGACCCGGGTTCAAACCCCAGCACCACGTACACAACTAAGTGTTGGAGCAACTAAAGCCATGTGAAAAACTAAATAAAGTTATTTCTCTCTTTCTCTGTCTCTCTCACTGTCCCTCTCTCTGAAAAATCTTTAAAAAAAAAAAAGTATATTCCTATCAGGGAGAAGTTTATTTTTGAAATACTTATACTATATATTACATTTCAAACCAAAGAGTCTTAGAAGTGATTTTCAATATAATTGGCTTCCTATTATTTTATGGAACTGAGAGCATTTTTTTTTTTTTTTTGGTACTGGGGATTGAACCCAGGAGCACTTAACCACTGAGCTACATCCCCAGCCCTATTTTTATTTATTATTTTAAGACAGGGTCTCGCCACGTTGCTGGGCCACCGCGCTAAATTGCTGAGGCTGGCTTTGGACTTGCCATCCTCCTGCTGGGATTATAGGCGTGCACTAGCACACCTGGCAAATATCGCTGGGGTCCCGTAGGCTTCATTAGACCCCCAACAAGAGAGAGGCGAGCAAGCAAAGGCTAAGAACGCGGCCCTTGGCTTTGGGGTGGGCTCCAGGGAGCGGGTCCCTTGGGGAATTCTTTCGGTGCTCCAGGGCAGGTGGGAGGAGGCTCACTCTCTCCCCTCGTTTTCAATCTAAGACCAACCCTCTCAGTCCATGCTATTCAGCGTCCCAGGCTGAGGCGCCACGACGCAGTGACCCCTGGCAGAGGCTGGTGCCAGGGCGAGTCCCTTCCTCAATTAGGAGGTAGATGTGGAGACTCGAGACCCCTATGCTACTGTCCCCTCCCACCGCACAGCAGGGGGAAGCAGGGAAACAGGAGTGGGAAAGGGAACAGCTGTGGCCAGCCAGGGACTCCTGAGTTGGGGCTCCTGCCTCACCTCTCTCCCTCCTCCACGCCTGGTGTGGGTTTGGGGTGGAGTGAGGACACTGCTCTGGCTGTATCCAGGCACTGCGGAACTGGCAGGAGCTCTCTCTTGTCAGCAGGAGAGAGATCCTGTCCATCACAACCTTCAGGTAACCTGATTCATGCCCTACCACAGTGTCATCATGGAGTGGCTAAGAGATTTCAGTGGTCATTGACCTGAGCTGCATTTTAAGGCTAAATTCAACGGATGGCGGAAGCTGATCGCCTCTCTTCCTCCTCAGAGCAGAGCCACCGGGAAGGCCAGGCACTCTGCCCTGGGGCCTAGTTTAGCCTTCTCTAACTTGGGCACTCTCCTTCTCCAGGGCTGGGGTGTCTGTTTTGACCAGGATTGAGTACACAGTGTTTGTGAATTCAAGGGTTCAAGGGTGGGGGTGGTTAGGGTTTGGGGATATAGCTGGGCAGCTCTGTTTGCTGACCACCAACCTCACACACCTCCTGGGATGTCACTTACTGTGATGGTCCTGGATGTCTGGGTGCCTAAAAGGGCTAGCAAAATCCAAGTCTCCTAACTCACACCTAAAACTTTCATCAGCCCAAAGTCAGAGCTGGGGTCCACTCTAACCAGGTGCAGAGGGAATCGCTGACCAATCCAGTAGCCACCGCTTCGCCCAGTTAGCGGAGCAGGCCTGATTAGCCTGTGAATTCCTGCACTTATACTTGGAGGAGGGGAACTGCATTTCTGAGCACCAGGTGCGAGAGTTTTAATTTCTGTTGGGTGAGTACTACAGGAGGGTGCTTCACTTCATGACAGTTCAGGTTCCATAAGCACAGTCTGCTGCCTAGTCTGTCACTCAGATCTCAGCTGCGAACCACTTAACCTGTCTGAGCCTTTGCTTTCCCTTCCGCAAGAGCAAAGTCAATACACTCTTCTCTTATTTTTGTTTATTTATTTTTGCAGTGCTGGGAGATCGAAGCCAGGGCTTTGTGCATGCTAGGCAAGTACTTTAGCCCTGAGCCATATCCCCAGCCCAACTCACTGCTCTTTTCAGGGTTCTGTCATGCAGATGACAAGGGCGTGTCTTAAATCACCTTTACAGGGCCCAGGATGCGAAAGCTGCAGAGGTCTGCTCTTTCCTACCTCTCAGCCTGCACCCACCACCATAAGCCCATGGTAAGTTATTTCGGGGGGAGGGAGGAGGTAGAAAAGACTGTCAGCCTATGGATTCAGGAAACACTAACAAAAAAAAAAAAAGTGACTTAGCTCCAAAGACAAAGAAACTGGAGGACTTTTGCTTTGGGTTTTTGTTACTTTCACAGCAAAAATTTAATTATTCTTAGCACAAACATGGTCTTTGTTATATGTTCTAATTATCATTACTGAGCCTGTATAATAAAGCATAATCTAATGCGTGAAATTGTGTCCAAGTTCAAGCACACCACTCCGTTAGCAAGCTGTCATTATGCCTGTCAAGATGTACGTTTGTTTGTTTCTTTCTTGCCTGTTTCTGTCAAGGTGTAATATTGCACAGCAGCCCATGGGAGTCCACCAATAGACTCTTGTCAGTCCCATTTAGAAGGACATAAGACAGTTCCTTACTTTTCTCAGCCTGCACATTATGTACGTCAAACTAGCACGGTTAGACTTCAATATCTTTTCAACGGCAGAGATGAAACCTAAATAAAATATTCTGGAAGACAGAAGGAGTCAATAATAGTTTCTCGACCGACTTGAAAACACACGTTAATAATACCTTACACCACCTGGGCAGGTGGGCTCGGAGCAGGAGGACATCAAGACCCCTTTGGAAGTTTTGGGTCTAAGGATGTTGTCTACTGCGTGCAAGAGTTACCAAGCCCCTGCCTTGATCTTTGCAGGTGTGCAACTTGACCATAAGGTGGCAGGAGCCTCCAAAGAGTAAACTGAAGATGAAAAAGACGTTTGTGCAAAGACTGTGTGTGTGCAAACGTGTCCCGTCGCCTAAGGGTGCTGTAACTGGCTACTGTGGAATGAATCCTGTAACACAAGTGCTTGGGGAAAGCAGAAGTCGGTGGGTCCCTCCCCTCCTCCCTTTCTGTTGATGGTTTGCTTCCCCATAAGGGAGTAAGTGGGAGGGAAATTCACACCAGAGCATCCCAGAACAGGCTGGAACACTCAGCTTTCCTATGATGAGTGAGCCTGACAATATACATTATGATCCTGCAGGAACAGGGACATGTCAGTATTTCTGTTCCCTTTTTGGGACATTTCTCTCAGGGTGTAAGATGCAGTCAAGTATTACATAGCATCCTACGGGGGCTCTCATAGATCCGCTATTTTAAATGGCCTGATTGGGCTTTTCATCTTTGCTCGTGGAAATGGAAGGTGTTGAGAGAGGCGAGGAGAGAGACTTCACTGGTGCTGTGTTCTCCATCTTTATGGAACAGTGGGCTCTCGGAAAAGGAGGGAGTCCTATGCAGAGCATGCAAGGAAGGTAATCAAGAGAGGATGCAGGCAGACCCTCTCAGGCACACAGTTGCACTGGGACTATAGCTTTAGTTAACAAGCTGTGGCCATTAGCAATAATCCATTTCCCAAAAGCTCATCTGTCTTCCCATCTCAGTGAGAGTCACGTTGCTATAAACTTGGGAGAGTTTTGCCATAGCAAGGTTAAGTAAATCCTTGTAGAACAGCAAAATTGGAGCAGAAAATCTTCTCAAATGTGAAAAAATAAAAAATTTGAAAGCAACACATTTGCATTCAGGGCTTAAGCTTGACCATTCTGTAGATACTCAATGCTGTGTACCTCGGACAGCATCTCTGACCCAAGCCTTAGAAATTACTTGTTCCCTTTAAGCTCTTCCTTGGATGAATCGTTTAAACTCTGGAGGCTTGTTTAAGGATGCAGGATCTGTGTCGTGCTGCCCCTGTGTTGAAATGCAGGGACCAGGAGCTCATGCATACCTAAAGCTTAGCTCACGGCTATGCTGATTGCTGACCGGAAGGGGCAGCACCTCTGATCACTGGGCGCAGTGGAGGTGCTGGGTCAGCCGGGACTCTGCTGCAGGAGATCACTGCAGAGCAGACTGCAGCAATCGGGCTGCCACACCCTGTTAAAGTCACAGTACCCAATTTCCTGCAGCCAAGTTCCCTTTTGGTTGCACCTGGAAAGTCTCAGATGCATCAAACCAAGAGCCAGGGCTCCAGGTAACCTTAGGAGTAGCCCAGCCTCCAGGGTGGGGACTGTGTAGGGTGCAAGAGTGATATTTGTAGGTCACATTTCTTACACCTGGCCCAGCCGCTGAAAATTCAATCTTATTATTTTGAGGATGCAATGCTTTCTGTGCTTCCAGCTATATATCCAAAGCCCATTTTAATCTTTCTGGGAACCTCTGAAAATGGTTTTATATCCTGCACTAGCAACCACTGGGTCTCAGTAAAGTGGTCTGTGGGAGGGTAAGGAGACCGTGGCACCCTTTGCTAATGTGCCTGGAAGTGCTCTCCAAGTGCTCAGGACACTTCCCTTCCGAGCCCCCACCTGTCCTTCTCTGCCACGTAAGTTCAAAACATTGGGTAGACCTAGTCTCAGGGGAGCAGTAGAGACTTACCTTATTGTGGGTGGAGCAGTTCTTCCAGGTGGTATTTCAATTGTAAAAGGTATTCCAAAAATTTGGAAACTATCTTCTATTCCTCATTGTGGGATTGGTTAAATAAATGATGGGTTATGTAATTTGATACAATGCAATCACTGACAAGAAAAAAGAGGCTCTGTCTTTGCTGATGTGAGATTACCATGGGAAGCAAGGTGTGAAAAAAAACAAACTTGTGTTATTATTACCATTGTATAACTGCAGAATTTCCTTTTTTATAATTTTTTGAAGAGAGAGGGACAGTGAGAGAGAGAGAAAGGGGAACTAATTTTTTTGTAGTTTTTCATGTGGCTTTCTTTGCTCCAACACTTCATTGTGTACGTAGTGCTGGGGTTTGAACCTGTGTCCTTGTGCATGCTAGGCAAGTGCCCTAACCACTGAGCCACTACTCTAGCCCGCAGTGATTCCTCTTTATCCTTTCCAAGACCTCCAGTGGTGCCTGAAACCCCCAGAGTGTATATAGTACTTCTTTCCCTACGCACACATTTCTATGGTGAACTTTTACATTTTCATTTAAGCATTTTGCAAAAAACATTTTATTAAGGAGTTGAGTTATTGTATAATCACAAAATGCATATAAAATAATAATGTGATCTATTCTTAAGCCAGAATCACTTAAGCATTTTATGACTTCTCTGGCATATCTGAATTGCTAACATCAACTACTCTCAGGCAGTCGAGCCGACTTTTAATTGGAATTAGGGTAAGTTGAACACAAGCACTGCAGCACTGTGGCCCTTAATCTGATAACTCAGATGGCTTCCAGTGACCAACTGATGGGTAGCGTATACAGTGTGGATGCACTGCAGGAAGGGTTGATCTACCCCCTCTCTGGGCAGGTGGAGCCGGAGGACGCGAGATTCATCAGGCTCCTCAGGATGACGTATGAATCATTTATTTATGGAATTTTCCATTTCACACTTTTAGGCTGCAGATGGCCATAGGCAGCTGAAGCTACAGAACACAAAAGCACAGGTAAGGAGGAACTGCTGCAGATGCTTTCGCAGACATTGACCAGGGAAGAGAGGCAGGTGTTGAAATTCGGGGCAGAGGAGGAGTACATTTGGGGTGAGGGTTTAAGGAGGGGCTGGAGTATTGAGGAGCAGCAGAAGGAAGGATGGCAGCGGAATCTCCCTGAATTAGGGTTTGTAGCATCTTTCCCCGGGGGAAGAGCTTGACTGACAGGGGTCACTTGCTGACTCCGTCCAAGAGCGCATTGAGCACAGCTCCTGGAAGAACGGCCAGGAGTTTGCAGACCAAGGTGAGCCAGGCTCCAGCCATCTGATGAGAGCCATGTGTGCACAGAAAGCCTGCATACAATCAGGACCATTGACAGACCTTTGTGGTCTTCACCTCCGCCCAGAGCCCTGAAGTCAGATCTGCTTCCAGCCTGGCAGATCCACAGTCACAGTGTAGGAGGGGCTGCCTTAAGAATGATATTAACAGGGGCTGGAGCGGTGGCTCAGCGATTTTGGTGCTTGCCTGGCAAGCGCAAGGACCCGGGTTCAGACCCCAGCACCATGTACACAACTAAGTGTTAGAGCAACTAAGGCCATGTGAAAAACTCAATAAAGTTGTTTCTCTCTGTCTCTCTCTCTCTCACTGTCCCTCTCTCTTAAAAAAAAAAGGAATGATATTAACAGATTATAATTCCTCACAAGAACCTGTGTTCCCATTTTGCAGATGAAATCTGTGGAGCAAGAAAGGTTAAGTAAATTGCTCAAGGTCACACAGCTAGTAAGTGCCAAATTGTGATACAAACTCAGGCAGCCTGGCACCAGACCAGAGTCTACTTAACCACTATGTAGTTCTGTGTCCATACAAATCAGTAGACTTTGAGGTAGACAAGAATAAACACCGGGAGAAATTAAAGCACTATGCAGGGTCAAGGAGAGGAGAAATTATGAGTAAGGGCAGGAAAAAAACAACAAACAAAACGAACCCAGCACTTTCGCTGGTTCCTGGAGAAGGGGCCTTCCCCAGGCAAATTCAAAGGAGGATATTCTGAAGGAGAAAAGGAATGTCTGTGAACGATTCCTCGATTCCTCGTGCTGTTCTCAGATGGTACCGTGCAAGGCTGGTCTGTTGTGAGAGTATCAATTTGTTTTTGATTCCAATTTTATCTCATTCATTCATTCATGTATTCGCCTGTTCATTTGCTGTCTCTGACCACCCACTGTGTGCTGAGCGTCCACTGGGCTGGATGCCAGCCACGCAAGCCCAGCCTGCCAGCACCTTCGTTTTCCTCTGTGAAGAAAGATTTCCTCCCCACTCGATGAGCCTTTCTCCCCCTCACCCTGACAAAAACATAACAAATGATAGGGACCATTTATTTTGGAAGTATATATTCAGAGCCAACTTCCTATGCAAACTGCGCTGGGTCCTGCAGCACAGTGCTTGTCTCCAGATGGCCTATTTATTGCTTTGCTGGGAGTGACAGAATTTTCACAAACACGAGATGAGCAAAGGGTCACATCAAGTTTTTATCAGTCAATCGAATATATGCAAATATGTGGACCAACTGGACCAATTTGCACTAGGAAAAATATCTGTGCTTATGGTACTATGCAGGAGATTAGAAGATAAGGTATTGAAGGGACCAAGTTTGGGTATAGCTAGCTGAGAGGGCTTGTGAATCTCCCCAAAGTGAGGAAGGCTGGGGAGGAAAGGATTTGCTTCAGGAGATGAGGGTCCAGGGCGAGAAACTGGGAATGAGCAGGGCAGGAGAGGAAAGGGCAGTGAAAGACTGGCAAGATGCTGTGTTCTCACAAGGTCACAGAGGACCCTGAATAGCAGAGTGAGGACTTTCACACTTTTCTTATGTATGTCCTTAAGCCAACAGGGTGACATCATAAAAATGATGCTATTAGAGAATTAATCTGGCACTGTATTGCAGGATTGATTAAAGAGGCAGTGAGTCCCAGCCAGTTAGGACGTTACTACAGTGAGACAGGTAAGACAGATAAGTGAGTCCTCAAATACAGAGCCTATACAACCTGTTGCGTGGCCAGAACCACGCCAGGGGCTTTTACAGACCCTTCTTTTCAAATGTTAACATCCTACAAGGATGAATCTTTTTTAAAATTTTATTCAGAAATTTATTTGTTGAACAATCCAACAAGCTTCTAATGAAATAATATATATATATATTATATATATATATATATAAATTCTGAAAATTAGATTTACCCTCAAGAGCCCTCCCCAATTACCCACCCTTATCCCTCCCCACTTCCCAACACATCTCCACAAATGCCTTAGGTTGTACAACATTACACCTTACCCAGATTTAACACATGATAATAGACCTCCTTTCTCAATGGCCAGGGTCTAGCTCCAGCCTCCACAGATGAGTGAAGACATTTGACCCTTGGTTCTCTGGGTTATGCTGATTTCACTTAGCATAATTTCTTCCATAGCCATCCATTTACCTTCAAAGGCTGCAGTATCATTGTTTCTAATTGCTGAGTAGAACTCCATGGTATATATGTACCACAGTTTTTGGATCCATTCATCCAGTGAGGGACATCTGGGTTGTTTCCATAATTTAGCTATTGTAAATTGAGCTGCTATGAACATCGATTTCGCTGTGTCACTGTAGTGTGCTGATTCTAAATCCCCTGGAAAGATACCCAAGAGAGGAATAGCAGGGTCATATGGTGGGCTCATCCCTAGTTTTTTGAGGATTCTCCACACTGCTTTCCAGAGGGGCTGTACCAGTCTGCAGCTCCACCAACAGTGTGCTAGTGTGCCTATCTCTCCACAGCCCCTCCAGCAACTATTATTGTTTATTTTTTCATTTTTGCCATTCTGACTGGTGTGAGGTGATATCTTAATGTAGTTTTCATTTGCATTTCTCTGATTACTAGTGATTTTGAGCACTTTCTCATGTATTCATTGGCTTGATCAATGTCCTCTGTTGAGAAGTTTCTGTTTAGCTCTTTGGCCCATTTATTAATTGGGTTGTTTGTGTTTTTGTAGTTTGAGGATTTTGTAGATTCTGGATGTGAGGCCCCTGTCAGAAGAATTACAGCCCACGATTCTCTCCAATTCTGTAGGAAACCTCTTGACTCTTTTGATTATTTCCTTGGTGGTGCAAAAGCTTTTTAGCTTTTAGGCATCCCAATCACTGATGTTTGACTTTACTTCAATGATGAATCTTTAACCTTCTTTCACAGATGAAAAAATCCAGGGCTGGGGAGCCCTAGGTTCTATCCCTGTCAATAGAGGAAAAAAAACCCAAATAAAAAACAAATAAACAAACAAAAAATGAGGCTCAGAGGTTCTGAACCTTGTGCAAGTTCTTACAAAGGGAGACAGGCTGTGGATGCCTCTGCTGCTGGAGGACTCTTGCCGTGAGCCTGGGCGGGGTGTGGACTCATAAGCAACATAGTCATCAGTCTGAAGACCCAGGGATGGGATCAGAAACTCAATATTTGAGCTGAGAGGTGAATATTTCCATAATTGGTGGGAAGAAAGTAGATTTCAAGAGCATTTTTAACCAAATACAAGTGACTTGGGATGTTGGATGGAAAAAATGTCATTTGGCTTTGATGCTTCTCTGAGAAGATTACCCAGAGATAAGCCTTCGAGACAGAATTAGGAACTGTTGGAATTGGATATTTCAAGAAAAATGTCCGGGGGTGGGGAACGGAGAGATAAGGAATAAAATTAAATTGTGTTTGAATAATAGCATCCTAAGAATGGAGTTTAAACATTTTAAGGAAATTTAAAGAGCACTGATCTGCCACTATAGAAAAATGCTTCTAATAAAAAGATTCTTAGGAAGGAAAGCCAAGGGAAGCCAAGGGAAGAATAAAGACACAAGACTTCAGGAAAATATTACAGCAAATTGACTAACTTTCTCCTAAAAAAAATTAAACATAAATACTCGTATACCACTTAAAGTCTCCAGCTGTGCACTTACAATAGGGTTCACAGTTTTCACTCAAAATATAAAATATGAACAACCTTCAAAGCCTGCATCCTCATAATTTAAATGTGCCAAGATTTTAATAAATTCCTTGGAATTTAGATAAATTCTTATTTTAGACTCAAAACACTCAAGCAGAATGATGGATGCTGGCATAGGAATTGAAATGTCATCCTCTGTCCTCAGAGTATAGGATTTTTGTGTCAAATGGGGGTGATGGATGTGGTCAGTGGAATCTGAAAGCCATGCTGGTTAATTCCCTCAGGGTTTGGACTTGGATGAAGATCCTCTCCTTGATGAAAAGGAGTCACGCTGTCCTATGCAGGAAGAGAGGATTGTGCCTACCTGGAGACAAGGCCTCAGCTTCTCAAGCTCCAGGGCTGCAGGAGGGACATGACCGGAAGTTGGGTGACTTCCAGGGATTCCAGAATCCCAGCAGGTGCACACTTGCCTCATTGCTCTCCCCTCATTGACCACTGAGCCTTGACCCTGTGAGCTCAGGATTCTTGGCCTGGAAGTATAGTTCGACACCCTTCTCAGGATTAGGTTCCAGACTCTTTCCAGGTAGAACCAGTTGATTCTTCTGCTGGGTTCCTATAGCATTTTGCACTCACATGAAGTCGTTGTCTGAGGAAAGCTGACACTAGATAAAGAGGCTGGAAGTGGGGAGTCCAGTTCAGTGCACAGTCCGGGGGTGTTTGGGGAGAGGGCAGGTTCAGCAGAAATTCACCTCAAAAGAAAAAGGAAACCATTTCTTCTTATTTGATACGCTGTTGTCTTTTCCTCTCTCTTTCTCTCTAGTGGTGTTGGGGATGGAACCCAGAGCCTCACACATTCTAGGCAAGTGCTCTAATGCTGAGCTACATCCTCAGCCCTTTCTATTATATATATATTGTGTTAGTTTGACGTAGTCTTACATATTGGAGGGAATTGTTGCTACATATTCATGCGTACATGGATACTGACATAATGAGATAGTAAGTTAAGGCTGATCCTAGTCCAGGATCCACTGTGCTTCACCCATTCCCCAAACTTACCTCTGTTCTCTAATACCCCTGTAGCATAATTTGAAATAAGCATATATTTTCCATTGTATTTTGAGATGGTCTCATTAAATTGCCCAATCAGCATCGACTTGAGATCCTCCTGCCTCAGCCTCCTGAATAACTGGGATTACAGCCATGCACCTCCACACCTGGCTGACCTGTGCTATTTCTAGTACAAGATGTCACTGCACGAATGCAGCAGGTCTAGCCTTTGACCTTGGCTGAAGGACACCATCAACTGAGTCCAACAGAGAGTTGATTCAATGTTGAGGGACAGTGGATCAGGCAGTTGGAAACACAAAAGCAAGCCTGCTTTCAGTGACTCTGCAATGGATGTCATTGCAGGATCTGGCATATGATAAATATTGAGCAAATACTTATTTGACGGAGGAACAAATGGTGAATGAATACTATAACTCATTATCATGTGGAAGAAATTCTATTAGAAAATTGAAGATGAAAAATTTCCAGAGGACGTGCAGCACCGCTGTCTAAGATCCTGTGTCTGGAAGGGATTGTGAAGATGGGGGGACCTAGCCCTTTCCTTCTTACATGAGGAAACTGAGGCCGCGAAGGGGGAACAATTTGCCCAAGGTCATAGAGGTGGCTGGTGGCGGAGTGTGGAGCGAAAGACCTTCTGATGAATCCAGTTCTCTGCGACTTGTGTTTTCCCTTTGCCAGGCTGAGATCCTGTGTCCGGGTCTCACTGCCTGTGATCATGAACGAGCTGTTGTTGCATCCTTCCTCGGATAAGATCTCTTTATCTTTTCCCACTGTGGGCAACGTACGCATTAGCCGGCAGGAACTGACTACCCGTCGATCATAAAGAGTAGCTTCTTTGGAAGCAGTGCGTCCTTCTAGGATCAAACTTTTCACACTCGTTGATTGCTGCTGCAATTCTCCTGCTAGCTCTGAACACCGTGCTGATCTGTGCAAGCACACGTGCCTGCATACACCCGCGCGCACACAAATACACTGCCTTCTCAGTGTCCTGGGGATATAGGATTCTACTGCAGCAGCAGCAGCAATGAGGGTGTCAGACAAACAGCTGACTCACTCCTGCAATAGTGTTCTCCACCGCCCTTTCTTCTCCCTCCTTCCTCTCTCACCCTCCCGCTCTGTTACCTCTCTATGTGATCCTCCCTCCTCATCTATCAGTTCCCATCCACCCTAATGAAGAGTCCATGACTGCAGGTGGCAGGAGTGACCTTTCAGTATCATCATCCTCTCCAACACCGGTTTACTTCTATAACCAGGCAGCACAGACACTCAGTATAAGAGTTTGATTATTTTCACCAAGTGTTTCATACTAAATATTTTCTTCCAGGAAATGAGCAATGCCTTAAGTGATTTCCCTCCCTGTTTATCAGGGGATCTGCACACCAGCTTGCTAGGATGGAAAGCCACAGGACCAAGCACAGTCAAGCTATTTGTTGAAATAGGTTGAGCATTCCAGATGAGATAGTTGTAATGGCTCATTCTGAAAAAGCCAGAGCTGGCAGGTGCAAACTTGTTAAAGAATCACGTTTTGATTCCAATTCTCTAGCAGTCAGCACTTATGCTGTTTCAATATTACACATGTCTGCTGTTTAGCAAATATTTACCGATAGACTATTGTCATGATTTGTCCCCTCCAAAACTCATCTTGTACTTTAAGTGACAATGTAAAGAATGATATTGAGAAGTGGTGGTGGGATCTGCAGGAGGTGATCAGGTCCTGCCGTGTCCACCCTTATGAGGGGATTCATGCAGCTCCTGCAAGAACACATTACTCAGCCCCAGAATGGACTGCTATAAAGTGGGTCAATTAATTTGCCCCCATCTCTTTGTATACATCTGCTTCCTTTTTTGCATTTCCACCCTGCATGGAGCAGCACGTGGGCCTCCCCAGAAGGCAAGTGGAGGCCTGCACCTTCCAGCCTCCAGAACTGTGAACGGAAATAAATCTCTTTTCCGTATAAGTCACTCAGTCTCAGCAGTGGTCTGCTACAGCAATGGAAAATGATTAAGATGCTGTTTTGTGGTTGGGGTCTCATATTCTGATGAAGAGAAGACCTATGAACAAATCGTTTCCTTATCACAGGTTGGGTTCTTGAACAGCTTCTTAGACAACAGGTTTCTCAAGTTAGCCAGGAAGACTGGGGACAGGTAGGAGCTTTGCAGAGGTGTGGTCCATCCACGGAAATGCCCAGCTCCAGGGAACCTGCAGAGAGCACACTTTGGCCTGGACAAGTACAGGGAATGGCAATCTCCTTCACCCCTTAGGAAGGGGCAGGTGTTACCTCTCTCACTGTACCAGCAGGCAGAAGTCTGGCCTTGGATCTGCTGTGCCACTTTCAGATTCTGCAGTCATGAAATAGAAATCAGTCTTTGTCCTGCTTACCTTCAAATGAACAAAGTAAAACACTATGGTAGCAATCTTGAAAAATGTGACCCCAAGAATTTCCACCAGCAAGCGAGGTACTGGAGAGCTAGCCCTTTCTCCCAGGTCCATGGAGCTGGCTGGCTCTGTCCCACTTGGCTAACTCTAGTCTATATTAAAACCTCCAAGAAAGAAGGTGCTGTGACCCTACCTTCAAGGGCTGGACACAGCGTGGTGTGGGGAGAGAGCCCCCCAACACTGCAGTCCGAGACCTGGTCACCAGCTATACCCATTGGGCAAACCAACCTCTTGGGGCCAGTTTTTGTTTGTGATCCAGCACTGAAGGTCAAAATTTTTCTTTTAACCCTTGACAGCTATTGATTCTGAGATGCCATTGACCCAGCAGGGAGAGAAATTGTAATTCATGGGATTGCACAGGGAGACGGATATAAAAGGAAATCCAAGTCACTCTGAAGAGTCACTCAGCTGGGAGTCACATGAAGCTGGGTCTCAAAGGAGACCACACAGAGACCTGCACTTGGGTGTGGGCAGCGGCTTTGTTCATAACTACCAGAGCTTGGAGCAACCGAGATGTCTTTCGGTAGCTGGATGAGCATGCTACAGCACTTCCTGACAATGCAATATCATCTGGAGCTAGAAAGAAATGAGCCATAAACTCAGCAACTCGAGAAACTGAACCAGGAGGATTGCAAGTTCGAGGTCAGCCTGGGCAATTTAGTGAGACCTATCTCAGAATAGAACAACAACAACAACAACAAAAAAGCCCCCCAAACCCTGGGGATGTGGCTCCGTGGTAGAGTGCACCTGGGTTCAATGCCCAGTACCCCTGCCTCAGCCATGAAAAGGGAGGGAGATGAAATGAAAGGAGCCACTCTGAAAAGGCTACGAACTATTGTTCCAATCAAATGAGATTCTGGAGAGGCAAACCAGGGAGACAGTAAAAAGATGCAGGGGTTGGGGGAGGGAGGGATGAGCAGGCAGAACGCAGAGGACTTTTAGGGCAGTGAAGCTACTGTTGACATTGCAGTGGTGGATAGAGGTCATTATGTTTGTCCAAACACCCAATGTGCAACACCAAGAGCAAACCTTAATGTGACTATGAATTTTGGGTGGCAGTGACGTGTCAGTACAGATTCGTCACTTGCTCTATATATGTAGGGCAAGGGATTGCAGCAAAATCTCCAAACCTGCTCGATTTTGCTCTGCACCTAAAACTGCACTAAAAATGAATGTGGCTTCTAGTCCTTGATTCTGCTAGCAGACTATGGCTTACTGGTTGATCTAGCAGCCCAGCCTGTTAGGGCCTCCCCTCTGCCCTGGCCCTGTGTACCACCCTCCTATCTTCTTTTCTGATTACTGGAGTTCTCTTTTGTGTCAAAGGACTGCATTGTCAGCATGTCCCCTTAACCTCTGAGTGCTCCTTTTAGGCAATGCAGAGTTGCCTTGGTATCAAAAACAAAAACAAAAACAAACAAACAAACAAAAAAAAAACTGCGAGGAATCTCTTCATCTCTTCTGCTGAGCACATTCTTGCTGGGCTTGGGCACTATTCATCAGTTTGGGAGTACAGCTGAAATTCACCTGCCTTCAAGAAGCAGGTCCTCAAGGCATTGCCCAAGGCAGGATATGAATTTGCTGCTGCAAGCCCTCGAGCAGGGAGGAAGCCCCCGGAGGCCTTCCCTGTGGAATGTCTTCAGGGCCAGGAGGTACTTTGTTCTGCTAAGCAGACTTCTCGGGAGGAGAACTTTGCAAGCAAGCTAGGGGCTGTTGTGCTTCAGCATGATGGAGGCGAATTGATTTGTTCAAGTCCATTAGCCTAATTCTGTCTGGAGATATTGATCACCCGGGAACGGCACGCTGTTCATTACCTTCACTTAGGATGGGCAGAAATATGGAAGGAAAATGTGAGTTGGGGTGGAGAAATCATCCCTAAGTCAGCTGCGTGAGGCACGGAGGTGGCCTGTGTTTAAAGCTGAGCTGAGAGTAGGACAGGCCTGGCTTCCTCCCGTTCAGACACAGCCCTCGGAGCTCAGCAGGAAGACTGCCCCGCACATGGGGCTTCTAATGTTTCAGGACACAGCACATCTGCTCCAGAGGGCTCTCTCCTTCCCTTACTCCATCACAAAGGACTAATCTAATAACCCATCTCCCATTAGGCCCCCATATTGCTAATCAAATATGGGGAGGCGACTGATAGGCCTGGATTAACATAATTACTCTTTAAAACATACATATTCAAAAGGCTCTCAAAAGCATCTGGGTATCTTTTAAAAAATTGTTAGATGATCAAATACGTACCAGCATAATAAATTAGACCTATAACTGCATACTTTGACAGAGGGCTATCCTTCAAAGCAAAATTTGTAAAAGACAGAAAATCCCACTAGACTGAAGAGGGAAAAAAGACCCCCTCTCATTCTTCGGTGAAATCAATTGTCTACAATCACATATATGCTGGAGATTGGAGTCCCCTCTGGGACCCCCAGATTCAGCTGAGTGGAGAGAGACACCCTCTGCGTTTGCAACTGGCAAACCTTCTCAGGAGCTTTCTGCAACCACTAGGGTCCACTGGGCGATGACTAAGTCACAGCCAGGCAGATTAGACCATTGTTTCCCAAGAAACTCAGCACCTGGTCGAATTATCTGGATTCAGATGCTTGCCGCATGACTTCCTGCTGTTTTGACCCAAGCTTATTAGCATCCAAGCCTGTCTCCTGAATTGTGCTTTATAAGTACTGAGAATAAAGACAGCTTATTGATCATAAAGCATTAGCTTGTAGGAATCGGAAGCTGAAGGCGAGATGCAGGCTACACCGTGATTCCTTGTCTCAGGAACCTGAAGCCTTTTGTCCATCCTCATAGCCACAGGGGTTGAAGAAAAGACAAACAGGGGTAGGTCACAGGACACTTGCCTTGGTTTCATGACTTACCATCTGCCAAGAACAAGAGGCGGGGTAACACCTGCTATTTGCTAAAACCATCAGTGGTCCACCACCTTCTAAGTCAAAGTCAATTCCTCTTAACAAACTGAAATTTCCAAGAGGCCATAGCTGCAGGTGAGCAACCAGTCTGCAGGACGGTGGATTCCGAATGCTAATGGAATGCAGAAAAAAAAAAGAAAGAAAGAAAGAAAACCGCAGTGGGACGAGGTTGTCTGAGAGAGGCGTGCAGCAGCTGATCTTGCAATAGGGGCTTTTGTTCAGCGAGCTGTTCAGAGGAGCTCTGGTTTAGGATGTAACCCATCTATACATCAAAGTAGTTCACTTCTATATTAAGCAGCACTTTCCCCAGGTTGCTATTTACAGAGAATTCTGAAGTCTTCAAGAAACTGTTAAATAAAGCACAGCTGTCATCTTTTATGCATAGGGTCTGTGCACTTTATCTGTGTGTGGGTTATGGAATTATAGGCCCCATTTTACCTAGACAATGTGACTTTGAAATGGACCAACCTTAATCATTTGGATCAATTTCAAGATCCTGTTAGGTAGGGATTTTAATCTCAGAGAGCAGGCAGGAACCTTACAGAGGTCATCCTCCTGCTTCAATGATAGAGATGAGGAGACTGAGGCCAAATTGGTTAAATGTCTGGCCTACAAGGTACAGAGCAGATTGAGCTAAACGTCCTTTCTCCCAGTCTTCCGGTTCCCGGGGGGCTGGATTCCCCTGCTGCGCAGAAGATGAAGCGCTGTGTCTCCCGGTCTCTTGCTTCAAATTTAAGCCACCATATACAGCTACATGGGAAAAAAAGAAATCCACCAAATGAAATGTTGTCACTAGTTTGAAATGATTTTTAACTTTTTTTGTGTGTTTTTCTGTATTCTTTGTTTTTGATCATGAACATCATTTTGAGACCTGGAAAGAAAACAACACCCTTGAAAATCAAGCAGGAGCCCTCCCTGGCCCCCCATTGGGCTGGATGCCCATGCATGGAGCTGCATGGCACAGTGGCTCATAGTCCCCTAAGTATCTGTCTGTCTCCTCAGGCTCTGGACTTACACCGGATCCAGATGGTATGCATTTGCACAAGAGGCCATATATCCTTAAACTTCTTTGCATTCTTCCAGGAAGAATTCTTGAATAAATGTCATCAGACAAATAAAGAATGCGATCACAGTGGCTTCATGTTCATTATTCGATTCTACAGGAGATAAAAACTCTAAATATTAGGAGGAGGTCCAAGCAATCATGGCTTCCAAAGCAAGAACTTTCTTGCCTCTGTGAGATCTATGTCTTCAGATTCCTATTAGACTAAGCTGACTTTTCTACTTTGCCCAGCCAATTCTAGGAAACACTCAGTGCATCCAGATTGATCCTTAGTGGACCCAAAATAAATTCAGATTTGGAATTTCAGAAATCTTGTTAAAAAGTTATTATAGTCCCAGAGTAAGGTTCTCTTATGCAAATAAGCCAGACTCCTATCATTCATAATAGATACTTGATGTGTCCTGAAGCCTGCTGAACATTTTCAGTTCCCGTCCATTCTTTTATCTCCATTTGGCCTGGTGGATGACGTACAGATAGTGGGGCTGGATTTTAGAGTTGGTGAGCATTTGCACAAGAGGCAAAGCCACATAGGAGCTATCGGTGGCGCCTCTGGGGGAGAAGCTACCCGCGGGGAGTTGCTTGATCTGTTGCCACTCAGGGACGTCACTTGCTTTCTTGCAGCAAAGGAAGAGTTCAGCTGCCTCACTTGTACCACTAGCTAATCAGGACACCCATTCTATTCCCGGACATGGTCTGATTGTTTTAAAAGGTAATGTCAGAAATGGATAGATCGATCTGTGGTTTTAAAGTGGGTACCATGGTAAAGAATCTATAACTTTCTTTATCACCCCTGCAATACGGGTGCTTTTTATTCTCAGCACAGCTTTGCAAAGAAAAGTGCTGATTCATTTGCTGCTCCTTCTTACTGTTGCCAGGATGGGAGGGCATAAATAATTTATTCTAAGACATCAAGACAAACAGTAGCTTTAGATTTGTTGCATTCCTAGCTCGAATTGCTTTTGTGACACAGAATTAAACTAAAAGGGTCATCCATGACTTCTGTAAGCTGTTAGAGTGGTCAACACTTGCCCATTTACTGCCAAGTCCTGGACTTGAAGGTTAAATAAATATTGCACCGTGTTGCTTGCCGGATGTGGGAGCCCAGGCGTATTCAGGGACTGAGACTGAAGTTGAAAGGAGGACTCTGGATTGCCTTTGAATATAAAGCTCAGGCTGCTTAAGGGCCCACACACATGGCAAAATTGCTGGCTTCTTTGCTCTCTACGAGAAGTACAAGTTTTAGATGTTAAAGATTCTGGTTTTAGTCTCCGGCTGGAGGGATCCTTAAAGCAGTTGGCTTGAGTGTGGGTGTCATCTGAGACTGAAGTTCTTCAAATATCTGAATCACTGGAAAAGATTTTGATACATGCTCTGTGGATCCCACATTGTCAAACCCAGTGTGAGAACAAAAGAGAGAAAAAAAATAAGGGAAGACATGATGGGGGAGAAAAAGCAGGAAGGTGAGGCAATCTTCTATTTCTCTGTGTCTCTATCCTTCCCAGGTTCTAGGTTGCCCTCTTCCTCCTGCCTGTCTCTCTCTCCTCCACCCCCACCCCATCACTCCTGATATATTCTCAATTTCACTTCCACACTCTTTCCTTTGCCTCGCCATTCCCTATCATTAGACCATCTTGCATTTATAACACAATTTTTCATCTGTGTGTCTCAGCTCAAATTAATGTGCAGAAAGCATAAAGAGAAGATTTTAGTGTCATGGTTTTAACGCACCTTCCAATGAGAGAGATAATCATTTAACCGAAGATCGAGTTGGGAGGCTCCATGCTGCCACAGTCCCCGTCACGCTCAGGGCCAAAGATGCTGGTGGAAAGCAGCTCTTTCCTGCACAGCCTCAGACTGTTACCCCCACCTGCTCGGCAGCCCCCACGGAGAGTTGTTGGTCTGTAGATGAAGCCACTTTGTTAGCCTTAATTAAATAATTTCAGTGAGGCTGCATGAGCTGATTTCAAGTGCTGGATTTCATGCCATCAGGGCAGCCATGGTGAAAACAAGCAATTGGTCTCGCCAGATAAGCACGGACGCCTGTCGTGATAATTGCTCTGGCCCTTCAGTGCAATTGTTTTATAGAAATCATCAGACACATTTGTTGGAGTCCTTGAACTGTTTGGAAAACAGCTAAGCAACACTGGGGCCACTTTTAGAGTTCTGGCTGTTGGCTTCCGTTGTCCTCCTCCAGAGCCGGAGTTCTGCGTGGGTGGACTCTGGGTACCACCAGCTTGGACTATTACCACATCCACCAGTCCCAGAGGAGATGGCTCTTCCCAGGGTGCCAGCCAGTTGTGTGCACCACTCCCCTCAAGGTCTAAGGTATGGTGGGCTTCTTGGTCTGTTCAGGGTGCCATTGCAAGATACCTCCAGCCGGGTGGCTTGTAGCCAACAGAGATTTATCGCTCACAGTGCTTGAGCCAGCGAAGTCCCAGATCAAGGTTCGGGCAGATTCAGTGTCTGGGAGGGTCTGTTCCCCATAGATAGACCCTTCTTGCTGCCTCCTCACATGGTGGAAGGGGCATACAAGCTCCCACAAGTCTCTCTCATCAGGGCACTGATGGCACTCCTGAGGGCTCCGTTGCATGACCTAGGAGTCACCTGTAGATCCCACTTCTTAATATGACTGCCTTGGGGATCAGGTTTTAGTACAAGTTTGGGGGACACATGCACCTGGAGTGGAGCGGGGCCCGCTGAGCTCCCATTGCAGTCTGCGCCTGGGTGTCCACTACAGGACGGCATTTCTCTCTTCCTGTCTCATTTTTGAGCTTTCACCCCTGGCATCTGGGGGTTCCAGTTCTGATAATGTATTAAAGCAGCTCTTTTGGAGGATGCTTTGTAAGTAACATGATTTATTCTTGGCTCCTAGTTATTTTGGACTGTCAGCTGAATCGGACATGATCAAGGCTCCCCTTCCCAATGTCCCTCTTGCCGCTCACTGAAACTCTCCCCTCCTTTGGCTCTCACTACTCTTCACTCTCAGGTTCAGTGCCACTGCCCTGACCTCTCCCTTGCTCCTCCGAACTGACTCTCTGTTCTTTTTTCTTTTCATGCTTGTGACGTCAGCTGCTGTCACTACTCCATCCCAAACACCCAAGTTGGGTTTCTAATGTGTACCTACATTCGCTTGCATGGGAAGGTGGCCCACAGAACACCAGGCTGTCAAAGGCCCTCAGTGAAATTCATAATCTCCAAGTCACTCTTTTTTACTTTTTAAAAAAATTTTATTAAGGGGGCTGGAGCGGTGGCTCGGCGGTTATGGTGCTTGCCTGGCATGTGTGAGTATGTGAGTTCAAACCCCAGCAACAAAGTGTCCCAGGAATGAAAGTCATATGATAAACTAAATAAAGATTGCTTCTTTCTCTCTTACTGTCCCCTCTTTCTTTAAAAAAATTATTAAGGAGTTGAGTTATTGTATAATAATAAATGCATATAAAGTGACAGTATGATATGCATTTGTTCCTAAACCAGAATTACCCCCACATCATCCACACCTTAGTCTCTTGATTCTTCTGTATTTTGCCTCTACAGGCTATATAAATGTTTTATTTGTGAATTTTCCAGAATTAAATGATTGTCTAAGTATTATTTGGATTCTCCGGTGGATAAAGAGTGTGCTACTTTGTTGATTGTCCCCCTAGATCCCTTCCTATCCTCCTATCCTCCCTCCATGTCCCCTCCTCCTTCTGCCCCTGCCCCACCACTTAACTATGGTTCCCCTAGTTTACGTGTTGCTGCGCCTTTGCTGGGTCTAATACATGAGTTTGAAAATGTTTCACCCAAGCCTGGGTTTTGCTCCAGCCTCCACAAATGAGGAAAACATTCTGCCCTTGAGTCTCTGGGTTTGGCTAATTTCACTTAGCATGATTTCTTCCATTGCCATCCATTTATCTTCAAAGGCCACAATATCATTGTTTCTAATAGCGCAGCAGAACTCCATCGTACATATATACCAGAGCTTTTTGGATGCAATCACCCAGTGAGGGGCATCTGGGTTGGTTCCCTAATTTGGCTATTATAAATTGAACTACTATCCCAAGTCACTTTTCTTACCTGAGTCCCCGTTCTCCTCTCCAAGAACCTGTGGGTTTTTCCACTTGGAGTACAACACCACACCCTAATCTTATCAGAACCACTGCCGCCTTCTTCCCCCAAACAGATCTAAGCTCCGGTTCCCTCCTCTGCCATTTAGTGTCAACGCCACTTTAGGAGAGACTCGGAATTATTAATCTAAACTTCCTATGACATAATCCTACTTCTGTCAAAGTAGCCTGTATCTCGGGCTGGAGCAGTGGCTTAGTGGTTACAGCACTTGCCCGGCATGTGAGGACGCGAGTTCAAACCCAGCACCGCGTACACGGTGAAGCATCTGAGCAATGAGAGGTACATGAAAAACCAAAAATAAAATTGATTCTCTCTCTCTCTCTCTCATGTCCTTCTCTCTTTAAAAAAGGAAAATAAAATAGCCTGTGTCCATCTTGTCCATTCCCAATCGTCCCCTGCGGTCCTCAGCCTCCCTGCCACTTGCGCAGGTTACCCTAACTCCTTGAGCTGCCCTCACATGTCCTTGTCTCTTTTCCTTATCTGACCTAAACGTGTGCCTCCTCATGCCAGTTCTCTGGAAGAGGATTCAGGGGACCCATGTGTGTTAGTCATTACTTCTCTGCTTCCTGCGAGGCCGCTGTCTGATGTCTAGGCTGTCATCAACAGCTCAGACACTGTTGACTGCTGTCCCTCAGTCGCACCTCCTGGCTTAGTCCTGCTCGGTTCTGCCCCAGTGTTGGGTGACAACACGCTTGCATCCAGACGACCATTGCTGTCGTCATCTCAGACTGTCGTATACTACTTCTTCTATAAAAACTTCTTCCCACTCCATTTATCATTGCTTCCATGTACTTAATCATCAACTGTCCTCTTGCTTATATTTAGAAATTCTCTCTCATTTTAGTTGTAACTGTCTGAGGCAAAGATTCTTTCATAGAGTTCTTGTGTTCCCCACAGAGCTCAGCATGACCTTGGCCGATAATATATGTTCAATAACTCCCTTGTTGAATTACTATTCCTTAGTTTAACAAACACTAATTGATTGAATAAATTGTTGGGTGAATAAATCAAAGATTGACTCATTGATTGATTCTGTTTATTGATTTAATTAAATACTGTGCTCAGTTCTCTGCACTCTAATTTAAAAAGTGGGGGCTACCAATATTTTATTTCCTTCTACCTTCAAACAATTCCTGGAATAGATGCTCATAAATAAACTGTCAGGATCAAAATACATCTTCAATCACTTCCAGGTGCAAATATGGTGGCCAGAACTTCAGTATCTGAATGTTAGTAACAGAGTGAACCACCGCCCATTTTTTTTTTTTTTTTGCTTTGAAACATCAAAGAGCTGATATAAATCTCAATGAAAAGGTAAATTAAACTCTGGCTGTCTTCCTAGAAGTGACACATTAAACGGCAGATCATTTTTCTCTTTAAGAGAAGAATAATATTTCAGAAACTGGAATATGTGGTGTTGCCAATCTGAGTTCTACTTAGTATAAAATGGTTTTGAAGGATTAAGTGAACAATGAGGACGTTGTTCTTATTTTGTCTTGAAGAGCTTAGTGTCCTTCAAACTACATTGTCTTCCACCCAGGGAAGTCTACATTTTGCTAAAACTTCTCACCTCATACTTCAGTATAAATATTGTAATGAGCTCAACCGTGTACTGAAGGCCCAGTCTGAGTTCAACCCAGGATGGGACTGTATTTGGACGTAAGGCCTTTAAAGAGGTGCCCAAGTCAAAATGGTGCCTTTAGGGTGGACCCTAATTCCATTTGATTGGTGTCCTTATGAGAAGAGTAATTTGGAAGCAAATTCTTCCAGGGAGACTTGGAAGCAGACACCACCTGAAGCCAGAGAAAGAGACCTCAGGAGAAACCCACCTGCTTGCACCTTGATCTTGGAATTTTGGCCTCCGAACTGTCGGAAAATAAATGTTTCCTGTGTGGGCCCTCTCATCTGGGGCATTTGCTAGGGACGCCCAGGCCAACTGTGTGCAGCACTCTACATAGGAGCAGGTGGACATCTGTCCCAGGACGGAGTTCCTTGAGAGCAGGAGGCAGCTTTCACCCAGACTTCCAATGCTTTACCCAAAGCAGAAAATGACTGGACTTACGTGGTGTCATGGAAATGAACTTGCTTGTTGAATGAATCAGAATGCACATTCCTAGAATATGCGTGGCCTGAGTGTCTACCACGTCTCTGTTCTGTTGTGAACACTGGCTGCCGCTCAGAGGAGTGAAGCTCAGACTCCATCTCCCAGGAAAGGCTTTGTGCTAAACATTTTGGGAAGTTTGTGGTCTTTAAAGCTATGCTGTGTGTGTGTCTTAGAGCACTGAGTCAAGGTGCAGCTTACGAGGTGGAAAGAAGTTGTGATGTGTAAGCTACAAAGCAATTTGTTCTTTTATTTTTCAAATAAAGACTTAAAAGATCTTCTGACTCCAAAGTTGTAGATGCAACTATTGTGCCACACTGTCTCACCTCGAAAAAAGTTAATTTCTGCCACACTTATAAAAACCTTTTCCTGCACATGGATTGATCCATGCTACGCAGGTTGTCACTTTGGATTTCACATGATTATCTCTACATATATGTATATTTTTTGTACTAAGGATTGAACCCAGGGACACTTTGCCTCTGAGTTGTATCCTCAGACCTTTTTTCATACCTAGTTTTTTGAGACCAGGTCTTGCTAAGTTGCTGAGGTTGTCCTCAAACTTGAGATCCTCCTGCCTCAGCCTCCCGAGTTGCTGGGATTCTGGGTGTGTACCACTGTGGCTGGCTTCCCTAACTATATTCACATGGAAAGCCTCTAAGAAATATTTTTCAGTGAAATAAAAATCCCTGCAACCTATGAAAGGCACTCAAGAAACAAACTAAATACACAAGTATACATATCACAATATTGTTAACTTTATTTGCTCTGGTGTGCAACAACACCAGAATTTCTTTCTCCTAAGACAATTTTTATTAGACCTTTATAGTTATATATTGTAAAGGAAGGAGAATGGGAGAGGGGAGGAGGAAGGGGAGGGAAAGCAGAGAGGGAAAAGGGGGATCATGAACTGAAGTGATTCTCCCACTCTCCTTCCTTTACGCTATTAGACTTCCTTTCGCTTGTCTATTAATTTATATTTGACTGGTTCATTCTACCTATGCATAAAGGTGAGGTTCCTTGTTGTATATTTATGTGTGCCTATAACATGATTATCTAAGTATTCACAGGTGGTGCATCTCTAGTGCAGAAGTGAGAAGACCAAAGCATGCCCGTCTGTTCAGGTAGCCATCCTATCCCTCAGGCAACCTTGACTTTATTCCCTGGGAGTCATTCCCCTGCCCACCCCATGCCTTGGGATTAGAATTTGTCTTGCCATGCAGATTTGTTCTCAGGGAAGCCCCAGCCATTGACCTGCCATTTGAGAATGATGTTTTAGTGCAATGAGTCTACTAAAAATCTAGTTTTTATGTACATTTTTCTTGTGATTGTGATAATCATCATCCAGGACCTTAGAGTTCAGAGACTTTGAGTGTTATTAACCATAAATTTGCACCCCCATGAAACTGAAGATTTGATCCTGGAATGGAAGACTGAGCGCATTTTCCTTTGGGACCGTAAGATGGGGCCACGTGAGTATCTCAGACCTTGACCTTGAGAAGGAAACCTTTCACAGCTGGGAACCTGCTTTGTGTGGAAGAGCAAGCCTCTCGCTAACTCTTTAAGCTGATGATTAATTAAAGGGGGAATTTTGGATTCCATTTCTGGTATCTTTATCTTCTAGCAGACTGACTGGCTATTTCTCCTTTGACCTGTTTCCTTTTGAAGATGTGCTAAGAAGAATGTCCCAAGGAATAGGCAGCCCTAGCCTCCTTTCTGCATCCAGGGGTCCCTTCAGGGCAGGACTCGAGTCTGCAACTAGCATCTGGAGCACCTAGTGAAGCTTCTGTGGCTGGTGTGGGCTGGAGACGAAGTCGCCAGGTTCAAGGCAGCAGACCTTTTGTCCAAGGGAGAAATTGGAGGCAAGGCGGGGAGTGGGTCTGGGCCAGAACAGCAGTGCAGGTGAGTGGACAAATGCACAAGGAGATGGCCTGTGAGCTCAGCTGTAGCAGAATGGACGGCACCTTCGGGCTGGTGGGTCCAGACCAGCACATGCCTGCCCGGGCCTAGAGCATCTCAGGAGCTGGAAAATCTAAGTTTGCATGGCTCTGTTTAAGGACAAGCACCAAGGACTGAGGGAAACTTAGATTAAGCCATCGTAAGTCTATGTAGGGAATCAGAGAACTGCACTGGGCAAGGCCAGCTCTGGTGGGAATTACCACGGGCTGGGGGTCCCAGATTCTAGGAATCCATAAAGTCAGTAAGTGCATCACTGATGCCCAAAGTCATTGCCTTTTGAGTGGCAGAGTTTTTATTGCCACCTGAGGATGTCATGTGGCCTCGGCAGGCTTCCTAATATGGTCCAAGTAGAGCATATTTCTGGCTATTTTTAACCAAGACGTTATATGGTCAGAGATCAGAGCCGGCCAGAAAGGCAGGACACAAGGTGCCTGAAGCAAGAGGAAACAGGGGCTGGAGCCATTGGAGAAGCTGGCGGAGGGGCCTCTAGTGGACCTGGTGATGACAATAATAGCAGTAACCGTGATAATCAGTTGTGACAACATGCAGCAAAGTGTACTTAACACGCGTGAATCCCTTAACAAATCTAAGCAGCAGGCATTGTTATCTTGTTTTATAGGAGATGAAGGTTTACAAAGACTGTTTGGTTAAAGTCATGTGACTAATAAACAGCAAAGCTAGCACACCGTGTTTATAAATAAAGTTTTATTGGGACACCACAAAGTCCATTTGTTTATGTATTATCCGTGACTGCTTTCACTCTACCATGGCAGTGATGAATGGCTGTGACAGAGACCATATGGCCTCCAAACTCCGAAATATTTCCAAGTTGGCCCAAACAGAAAAAGGTCGCTGGCTTCTGATGGACCACTGGAAGCCCCGCTCAGCGGTGCTGATCATACACTTTGCGAATCTTTGCCTCCCTCGTGTCTGCTCAGCTCTTGACTGTCCTGTGGCTTTTCTGGCCACAGTCTCAGGGGCTTTCCATGATCATTCCCACATAAGTATGCGAACTCCCTCCACCTGAAATGGGCTAGACCAAAGCTCAGGCATCAGCACTGATTCAAGGCCAGGTGGTATCTAAAAACACTGACGCTGGGATAAAAGGTGCATGGGTTGGCATCCGACTTGGAGGGAAACTGAAAGATACTTTTTTAGAAGGGATCAGCAGAGCTCAGAAAATGGTCTTGCTAGAAGTTGTCATAAGCCAACAATCCAACGAGCAAATTACAAACTTAGCTGGGCTCATCATTAGCTTCCCCCAAGGAGTGGCCCCTGCACAGCCAGCCTTGGGGTCATGGTTGACCCCAGCTCTGATGGCCCAGCCTGGTAGGTCTCTCCTCACCGCTGCTCCCACCCCCACCGGAAGAGAAGGTTTATCTCAGGATGCCACAGCAGCCACATCGTCCCTTGTCTCATGGCAGCTCTCACTGAACACAATTCTCAACCCTAGCACCCTGCGTGTGTGGCCTTTGCTTCTCTCTGAGGCTGGTGCATCCAACCACACCCAAACATCCCGGAAAGTTCCTCCCTGACACATCCCCTCTCGTACAGGTGTCCCAACCTATCTTCATTCTCTTGGAATAGTGCTCCAGGGTTCTGATCATCCTCGTTATGGCTTCCACGTGAGGTGTCCCCCAAAAACTCATTCGTGAGACGATGCAAGAAGGATTAGAGGTGAAACAATTTTGCTATGAGAGCCTTAACCCGATCAGTGAATTAATCCCTGATAGGTGGGTGGGGAGTGGCTGGAGGAAGTGGGTGGGTGGTGCGTGCCTTTGGATGGATATTTTGTACCTGGCCGGTGGACATTTCTCTCTTTCTGCTTCCCAATGGCAATGCCCTGAGCCCCTTTCCTCCACCACACTCTTCTGCCGTGATGCTCTGCCTCACCTTGAGCCCTGAGGAATGGAGTCTGCTGTCTATGGACTGAGATCTCTACAACCAGGAGCCCCAAAATAAACTTTTCCTCTTTTAAAATTGTTCTGGTTGGGTCTTTGGTCACAGCAGTGAAAAAACGGACTAAAACAACCTCGTTCCCTTTCTTCTTCAAAGTTGCACGGCAAAACCCTTTATGAATCTGCTGTTTGCTTCACCTTTTGTGTCCTTGTCAGTAAATTGTTTGCAACTGAAATAGAAATGTCAAGGTTACTTCATAAAGAAAGCAGAACTCTGGAAGCCGAATAAGTGAAAACAAACATTTCTTGCAGCCCGTCCAGCCCAGGACTGGGAGCTACGAGACCTGCTTTTCTTTGCTTAGCCTATCTTGAATGCATGTTAGATGCTTTCCAAATATTTAAAGCTCAGTGATGGAGAGATTCATGAATAATGTATTTCACATAGATGACATCTGAGTCAACGGTGAAGGATAACGGAATGGGATCCCCCAGTTGCAGGAAGTGCCCATGACAGGGACACGATCAGAGGCCCATGTGGTGTGTCAGCTCTTCTCTGATGCAAATGGGAGCAGTGGTTTCAAAAGCTGCTGTAACTTGAAAGAGGAGGGACGCCAAGTCCTCAATAATCACATTGAAAACAGAAAGATATTGTTGTGGGTTTGATGTGAGGTGTACCCCGAAAGCTCCTGTGAGATGATACTGGAGGGCTCAGAGGTGAGGTGACTGGGTTGTGAGAGTCTTAACCTATCAAGGGATTAGCTGGCAACTGAAGGCTGGTAGGGTGTTGCTGGAGAAGGTGGGTCATTGGGATTGTGCCTTTGGGGTACATATTTTGAATCTAGTGTGGAGTTTCTCTCTCTCTCTCTCTCTCTCTCTCCTTTATAGAATCATGCCTTGACTCACTTCCCTCTGGCACACTCTTCTGCCGTGATGTTCAGCCTCACCTGTGGCCCTAAGGAATGGAGCCGGCCTCCGAAACTGTGAGCCCCCAAATAAACTTTTCCTCCTAAAATTGTTCTTGTGAGGTCTTCATCACAGCAACAAGAAAGCTGACTGCACAGACATAGATAGTGGGAATATTTATAACTTGGAAATCTGCGCTGTGTTTTGATTTGGTTATGTGATGTTCCCCAAAAGCTTGAGTGAGACAATGCAAGTTTTAGAGGTATAGGTTATGAATGCTATAACCTAATGAACGGATTATCCCACTGATGAGGATTAACTGGGTGGTAACTATGGGCAGGCAGGGTGCGGTTGGAGGAGGTGGGTCGCTGGGGATGTACCTTTGTGGGGTCTACATTTTCTCCCTGGTAATCAGAGTTCTCTTTCTGCATCCAGTTGCCAGCCCTGAGTTGCTTTCCTTCACCATGCTAGTCTGCTTCACCTTGCACCCAGAACTACGGAGTCAGGCCTCTATGGATTGAGGGCTCTGAAACCATGAGCTTTTCCTTTTCTATGTGGTTCTTGTTGAGATTCATGCAACTTACTTCCAGTGTTGCCAGGGAAATACTGAAACTACTGGAAGCTACTTTGAGCTCCGCTGATCTCTAGGCAAGAAGTGGCAAAATGGAGAAGCAACCAAATCATGGTTTTGAATCTTTTAAGACAGAACTAAGGGCTGGAGTGGTGACTTGGTGCTTGCCTGGCATGCACGAGTACACGGGTTCAAACCCTAGCACCAAGTACATGATAAAGTGTCAGAGGAATAAAAACCATGTGAAAAACTAAATAAAATTTGTTTCTCTCTCTCTCTCTTAAAAAAAAAAAAGGCAGAACTCAGTTTCAACTCCCTTCCTTTTCATGTAATTCTGTTTTTGCACCAGGGATTGAATCAGGGGCACTTAACCACTGAGCCACACCCCACCTGTTTTTTCCTCTTCATTTGGAGACAGGGGTTTCATTAACTAGTGTAGGATCTCACCAAGTGGCTGAGGCTGGCTTTGAACCTGCGATCCTCCTGCCTCAACCTCCTGAGTGGCTGGGAATTCAGGCATGTGCCACCACAGCCAGCCCTTTTAATGTAATTCTCAGCTGATATTGCCCTTTGATAGCTTGCACATGGATTCACAGCAAATAAAAGGACAGGCATCCTCGTTTACAGGGACTTTTGGGGTAACACTAAGAGGCAATCCTGGTAGTTCAAAGCTGAGAAGAAGGAGAGTTTAGTAATAACACAAAGACTGTGTTCGCTTTCTGTTGCTGGGACAGAACACTGGGAGAAACAATTTGTAAGGAGGAGGAAAGGTTTATTTTGGTTCATTATTTTGGGGTTTCAGTGGTCAGCTGGCCCTGTTGCTGTGGGCCTGCAGGGAGGCACAGCATCATGGCCGGGAGCAGGAGGTGGAGGAAAGAGAGAGTGCGAGAGAGAAGGGCTGGGTTCCCAGGGCCCCCTTTAGGGCACACCCCCAATGACCTAACTTCCTTCCGCTAGGCCCCGCCTCTTAAAGGTTCCACCACCTCCCATCAGGACCACAGGGTTGGCAACCAAGCCTCCAGTGCAAAGGCCTTGGGAGGACATTTAAGATCAAACCATAACGTAGACATACGAGTTGAAAGTAAAAAGATGAGGAAAATGTGTACCATATAGTCACCCAAAGAAGAAAGAGGAAGAACGTAATAAGAAAAGAAGTTAGAGAAATAGAAAACTGGGAAACAACTTTTAAAAATCAACAAAGGCAAAAGGTGGTTATTTGGAAATTTTAGTAAAATGTATAAACCCCTAGACTAGGAAAAAAGAGACAAAACAAAATACTAACGTCAACATGAAGAAAGCAAAAGTACTACAAGTACTATGGACATTACATAACAAAAAGAAGCTATTATGATCTAATATCAATCAATTCAGTAACAGAGCAAAATGTGAAGTTTCTTTGTGCAAACAACTTTCTGAAACTTACTCAATAAGAAACAGAAAATCTGAACAGCTGAATGTCTAGTAAAGAAAATAAGGTGATTGAAAACTTCACGGAAAGACTTCAGGCCCAAATTTCTTTCCTAATGAGTTGTAAAAACAAAACAAAATGAATATTTGGTGATGAAATGCTACACGTTTCCACAAACCATTTCAGAGGCTAGAGGAAGAGAGAACTTTTCTCAAGGCACTTTATGAGGGCAGCACAATCCTGATACAAAAACCTGACAAAGACGTTACAGGAACAGAAAAGCATAGCCAATATCCCTCATGAAGAGAGCCGATACGTCTTCAACAACTAACGTGCATTGGTGATAATAAATGAAGATAACACATAATGTCATATGTGCTTTATTGCATTAGCAGGATATAGGGGGAAACATGCTGTCGTGCTAATATATGTAGAAAAATCAGTTGATAAAATTCAGCAGCTGTTCATTCTTAGCAAGTTGGGTACAGTGGCACACACCTATAATCCCAGCAGCTCGGGAGGCTGAGGCAGGAGGATCACAGGTCCAAAGCCGGCCTCAGCAACTTAGCAAGGCCCTAAGCAGCTTAGCAAGACCCTGTCTTGAAATAAAAAAATAAAAAAAGGCTGGGGATGTGGCTCAGTCGTTAAATGCCAGGGACTGGGTTCAGGCCCTGGTTAAAACAAAAAACTGACCACGTGCAAGGCCCCAAGTTCAGTGCTCAGCCCTGAAAAAAAAAAGCAATGCTATTTCCAATGGCATCAAAACACTCCCCTAATGGGGCTGCAGCGGTAGCTCAGCTGTTGGAGCACTTGCCTGGCATGTGCTAGGACCCAGGTTCGAACCCCAGCACCACATATACAACTAAATGTCAGAGAGACAAAGTCCAGATGAAAAAATAAGTAAAATTGATTCTGTCTTTCTCCCTCTCTCTCTCAATTGATCAAAAAACTTTAAGTGTTAAGATGTCACTTCTTACCAAATTGATTTATTGATGCAATGCTATCCTAATGAAAGGTCCAGTGGATTTTTATTTTTATGGAAGTTGATAAGCTGAATCCAAAATGCATATTGAAATGCAAAGGAGGGCTGAAGTGGTGACTCAGTGGTGGCTCAGTGGTTACGATGCTTGCCTGGCATGTGCAAGGACGCAGGTTCAAACTCCGTCCAGCACCACATACACAACGACGTGTTGGAGCAACAAAGGTCACGTGAAAAACTAAATAAAATTGATTCCCTCTCTCTCGCTCTCTGTATCACTGTCCCTCTCTCTCTTCAAAAAAAGAAAAAAGAAAAAAAAAAAAAAAAGAAATGCAAAGGATATGGAGTAGCCAGGAAAGTCTTGAAGAAGAATCCACTCAGACAGCTTGTTTACCAGATTCCAAAGCTTATTGCCACCAATTGAATTTTGTCAAAGACAGAACTTAAGAGGGCAAATGAATTTTTTTTCAATAAAGATTTCTGGGACTGAATAACCATATGAATTACCTTGACCATCCTTCACATGCACATATAAGAATTAATTTAATGTGGATCCTAGACTCAAAAGTAAAAACTATGTTTATAAAGTTTTAAAAAGAGAATTTCGAAGAATATTTTCATGATCATCGAGTAGCAGAGATGATTTAGGACACAAAAAGGACTAACTCTAAAAGAAAAAAAATTGATAGGGGCTATAGAGGTGGCCCAGCAGTTTTGGTGCTTGCCTGACATGCGTGAGGACGTGGGTTCGAACCCCAGCACCACGTACACAACAAAGTATCGGAGCAACGGAAGCCACATGAAAAACTAAATGAAAATTCTCTCTCTCTCTCTTGCTGTACCTCTCTGACCAAAAAAAAAAAAAAAAAAAAAGCAGACAATATTGGGCTGGAGCAGCACAGTACTTGCCTGGGATGCACGAGGACCAGGGTTTGAACCCCAGTACGGCATACACAACTACATGTTGGGGAAAAAATAGTTAAAAATTGACTCATTCTTTCTCTCTTTGGAAAAAAATAAAGAGAGAGAGACCATGTCAGCACTGGGCGTGGTGGCACACGCCTGTAGTCCCAGTGGCTCCAGAGGCTGACGCAGGAGGATTGCATGTTCAAAGCCAGCCTCAGCAACTCAGCAATGTCCTGACTCAAAAAATAAAAAGCGCTGGGGACGGGCTGGGATTTAGCTCAGAGGCAGAGCGCTTGTCTAGCATGCGCAAGGCCTGGAGTTCAGTCCCCAGCTCTGAAAAAGAAAAAAAAAAAAGGGTGGGGATGTGTCTAAGCACCCCACCCCTGGGTTCAGGTTCTGTCCCTGGTACAAACAAAACAGAGCAAAACAAAAGACATCGTCAAAATAGTCAGATGACAAATCAAAAACTAAGAGAAAATATTGAAATACATAAATAAGACAAAGTCCTTGTATTGAGAATATGTACAGAATTTCTACAAATCAAAAGATAATAAATTCAGTACAAAAATGACCAATGGAAAAAATGATGCACAAATGAAGATATATGAAGTCTTAAGAAGTATGTGAGAAGGTGTTAATCATTAAACAGCGTTCAGCATCGGGCAAATGTCAGTGAAAACCAGTTGGCAAACTTGAAAACTAACACTTCCAAAAGTCACTGAAATTAAAGATGCCAGCAATGTAAAGCTTGATAAAAGTTGTGAGCAATTAGAAGATTTGTTTTCCTGATGGGAGCACATATTAGTACATCCATGTTTAAAAATTTTTCCGTTTCTATAGATATCTACATATCAACTCATATGTCATGTATGAACCAGAAATTCCATGCCAAAGTATTTATGCAACAGAAATGGTAGATACGTCCATAAAACGGCACCACATAAATGCCCATTAATAGGAAAATAAACAAATTGTGGCATATTTCTAGAAGGAATATTATTCAGCAATAAAAAAACAAACTTTTTTTTTTTTAAATAGAGAGGACAGTGAGAGAGGGAGAGAAGGAGAGAATCAATTTTATTTAGTTTTTCATGTGGCTTTCGTTGCTCTAACACTTTGTTGTGTGCGTGGTGTTAGCGTTCAAACCCACGTCCTTGCATATGCCAGGCAAGCACTGTAACCACTGAGCCACCGCTCTTGCCCCAAAATCGAACTTTTGATGCATACATCAAAAGGGGCAAATCTCAGAAACATTACATTGAGTGACAGAAGCCAGACTCAGAAGAGCCCAGCCCTACATCCCATGATTCCATTCCCGATATATGAATTTATTTATACAGAGTCAAGAATGGCCAAATGCATCTGTGGTTATTAAAATCAGAATAATGGTTGCCTTGGGGTGGGAGTAGGATAAACTGAGGAGGGGCAGGGAAACTTCTTGGAGTGATAAAAATGTTGGTCAGGGGGCTGTAGCGGAGGCTCAGCGGTTACTATGCTTGCCAGGCACATGCGACTACATGGGTTCAAAACCCAGCACCACGTCCACAACTAAGTGTCCAAGCAACGAAGGCCACGTGAAAAACTCAATAAAAATGGATTCTGTCTGTCTTTCTACGTCTCTCACTCACTGTCCTCTTTTTTTAAACAAAACAAAACAAAATCTTGGTCAGAATAATGGTTGTACGTTTGCCAAAAATTGTCATGTTATATACACTTAAGCTATTTAATTTTGCTACATGCAAAATGATTTCTCAGTAAAGCAGCATATAGTGAGTACAATAAAGGTTGCTCAAATCACTGGAGAGGAGAATGACTCAGCAGGAAGCATGGAGGAGTGAGGCTTACGAGTAGGAAGCAGAGTAGGAAGCAAAGGAAGGAACTCTGGAGGCCCACTGGTCGTCACAGGGAAGGGATGAAATCTCGGGTGGGCGGCTGCATCCAAGCCAACCAATGCAGACAGCTTCTAGTAATTACAAACCCCAGGAGCTCTCTGCAGTAGCATCCTGACTCATCATGAGCATGAGAATAAGCTTCAGGGGAAGATTCCTTTTCTGCAGGTAACTTAAACTTGAAAAATCGAAAAAGCATATAAAAAACTTAAGATCAATCAAATAAGGCATTTGCAACAACCATACTCAACATTTAGTGAGGTTCCGAGCTTATTTTGAAAGTATCTTTCTGCCTGGTGTGTACTACCCAAAGTACTGGGGTGTGCTAATTGGAAATTATCTCAAAAGCTTTTGAGAGCCAGGCATAGCCCATGCCTATAATCCCAGTGACTCTGGAGGGTGAGACAGTAGGATTGTAAATTCCAGGCCAACCTCAGCAATTGGCCAGGCCCTAAGCAACTTAGCGAGATCCTGTCTCAAAATACAAAATAAAAAGGGCTGGGGATGTAGCTCAGTGGCATATTACTCCTGTACAAAAAAAACCCAAACCCAAAACCAAACGAAACAAAAGCCTCACATTTGTACAAATGCGGTTCCCCAGAAGAGGGCACATTTGCTTGGAGGAAATGTTTCTGTGCAAACACAGAATGCAGCAGCCATGGTCTTGTGTTCACAGGGATGTTGATGGATTGGCTCATGTTATTAGGAAAGGCAGACCGGCTACATCACAGACGAGACGCGTAACATGCTTTGGCACCTGCTGTGCTTTGTCAAATTAAAGTTTAGAGAGGAAAGCCGTGACTAAATGAAACACCTGCCGGAAGGCCAGTCTATTAAATGAAAACGAATCCACACGACTTCCAGGACATTCTTGTGGCCACTTACAATGTCACTGTATTGTGACACTAAAACTATCCTCCAAGCTCTCAGCTCACTTTTGAGTTCACTAATGAATTAGAGCCTACAGGAAGAATTAGTAGCTGATCGTAAAGGAAATCCGAAGCACTCTGACAGCTCTGATCTAAGAAGAGTGTTCATCATGACTGTGTAGGGAGGCTACAGGGGGCACTCTAATGATGTCAGCTTTCTGCTTCTAACATTTTAATGACTTTCCTTAATATAAAATTCAGATCCCTTTATGTTCCACAAGGCTGTTTGCTGTGCCTTTCGCTATCTGTGCAGTCTCTTCTGGCACTTGCCCTCTTTCCTTGTGCTGTGTCCTGCTCCCTGACTCTTTGGCTCCACATATACACATTACTTCCTGCCCCAGGACCTTATCACATGTGTTTCCTTCTACCTGCAGTGCTTGTCTACTTTTTGCCCAGCTACTTCCATGCATTCTTGTTGCTTCCTTGGGAAGCCGTAGGAAGTTCTCTTATTGCACTTTTTTATTATTATTTTTTTTTGGTACAGGGAAGTGAACTCAGGGGCACTTAACCACTGAATCATGTCCCCAACATGTTTTTTTATATATATTTTATTTTGAGACAGGTTTTTGCTGAGTTATTTGCTCAGGGCCTCACTAAGTTGCTGAGGCTGGCTTTGAACTTGCGATCTGATCTTCCTGCCTCCACCTCCTGAGTTGCTATAATTGCGGGCGTGCACCACCTACCCCCACCTTATTGCACACTCTTGAGGCATCCATACTTCGGTTTCACTGAGCAAACTGAAATCAGAATAAATTAAATGCACCTAGCATTTTTCTTCAATATCTGTCTCTCACATTAGATTTTGCTCCGGAGGATCTTTGCCCTCCATTTCCAGCGCAGGTGCGTCCGTCAACACCCCTTCTCACATAGTGATTCTTCACCCTGCAGCATTTGGGAGGAAGAACAGGGCACATGGCTTAACCCTGTGATGTCTTCTCTTTTCTGTTGCTGTTTTGCTGGCAAGAGCAGCACCCTGGTTTGCTCTGGGCTCCAACAACGGAGCCTATTGGGCGGGAAGGCGGCAGGCGGCAGGCAGGTCTGCATTTATCCGATGGGGCAGTGATCAGGGGTCAAAGATTGCACAGGATTTATCAATACTATTGCTGACATTTTCATCTCTGTATCAAGGCTTGCTGTATTATTTTTTCACTTATCACAAAGCTTAAAATGGGAGGAAAATATACGCACAATCCCATTAGATTATAAGATTTCCTTATTCATCAAAACTAAGCATTCAGTCCCGTTGCTGCAGATAGTGAATGTTCCATAAATGTTTATTGAACGTGTGAATTATTTAACCTGTCCAGCTAGTTGGCTTAGACGTAAAGTGGTGATGAAATCTACCAATCTGTCAGTGCTTTCTGGGTAGCCAAGACACTCTATGAAAGTGCTCAGCACAGTACCCGGCATGTGGTTAAGGTGCTAGATATGTGGTAGCTATTATTATCTGCCTGCACCAACAGAGAGCAATTCCTGCTTAGAGATGTTTGCTTCAACCAGGTGACAAGACAATAACCACATGTCATTTGTGTCTACCAGATTGGTTATCTTAAAAATGATGTAGAGGTTTCTTAAATCTATGGATGTAAAAGATTTTCCATTATATGAAATAAAATATAAATAATCTAGACAACGCTCACAGACAGAATTACCAAAAGCTGCGTACAAATGGCTGACACAATGCTGCCGTTGGTTTTTACCTGTCTGTCCGTCCTGAATGGTTGAGAAGCACCGTTGAAGATGACCGTCATGGTAACGTGTTTTCTGGACTCGGTTTAAACCCACGTTTTGTGTAACCTGCGTGGGCTGTGTGCCACGGCATCCTGCCCCGGCTCCTCTCACGTAGCAAGGGTGAGGGGAGTGCTGCCTGTAGCTGTCACTCTCCGCCTGGAACTTTCCAGAACTCAGTCCCTGCATCCAGACTTTCAGCTTCAGGTGTTCATTTCAGCAATGAATGCAACCAGGTCATGTTAGTGTCGAGAATACGGATCACAAAGAGGAGAAGATGCATTGGTAATGTGGTGGGCCGGTGGGGTGCGGGTTGCCAGGGTGCCTGGTTATAACTGGGTGTCGCTGGAAGCCTCATTCAACAAGGGTGAAGTGACCCCAGTTTCTCACGGGAGGTACTGATGATGTTGACTCTTTTGATTTAAGATGGAAGGGGGATCAGCTTCCAGTTAGGACAAAGGATGTAAGACTCCTCTAGGATAAAGGAAGTAACAACAGAAAAAGAGAAAGAAAGGTAATCAAAGGAAAATCATAGTTTTTTTTTTTTTTGAGAGGAGAGAATGAGAGACAGAGAGAGAATCAATTTTATTTATTTTTTCATCTGAACTTTGTTTCTCCAATACTTAGTTGTGTATATGGTGCTGGGGTTTGAACCTAGGCCCTTGCACTTGCCAGGCAAGAGCTCCAAAGGCTGAGCCACTGCACCGGCCCCTAGTGTTTTTTTGTTTGTTTGTTTGTTTGTTTATTGTTAAGAGAGAGAGACAATGAGAGAAAGGGAGAGTCAATTTTATTTAGTTTTTCACGTGGTGCTGGGGCTGGAATCTCTGTCCTCGCGCATGCCAGGCAAGTGCCGAAACTGCTGAACCACTGCTCCAGCCCTGAAAAGTCACAGTTTTATGTGGATCTAATAAGAAGAGTGCATACAAAGAAGTCTAGAGGAATAGGAATTTTTGTGCAGAGAAGGTAGATCCCTGCTCAGGGGTGGAGAGTGGCAGGCATTTCTGTCTCTGAGTGGATGCCTGTTCTGGAAAGATGAGAGCAGGTGGGTCCATAGACGTGGGGTCTTTGTGTGACCCAGGGGAAACACACCTACACCTTGGTTGGTAGCGAGGGCTCCCTGGGTGGGCTGGTTTTTGGGAGAATTTAGTGCAAAATCTAGGACTTGGTTCAACAGTCCTTTCCAACACACACACACACACACCCCACAGCATACCCTGCATTTGGCAAAGAAAGGAACAGTGGTGGGGTGATGGAAAACAGAAAGATCACGTTTTCAGAATTTCATTTAAATGCTAGGGCTCTGCTGGAGCTGAATTATCTAACTCAAAATGATCTGAAATTGAAGGCTTCCCCATTTCCAGTTTAAGCATGGATAAGTTCCAAACGATCAGCCCCCCAGGCAGAGAAAGCAAAAGTCCTACGCAGCTATGTCTAGAGTTGACAAGGTAGAGACCATTTTCCATTGCTGTAGCAAAATGCCTGAGACTGGGTTGTGTGGACTGTGTCCTCAGAACTGCATTAAGATCTTATCCTCCAGCCTGGGTTAGTTCTGTTGAGACTGGGTTAGTTCTTGGAGGAGCAAATTGTTATAAAGCAAGCCTAGAACCTGGCGATCTCACACACATTACCTAGGAGTAATGACACAGCACAAGGCCATCACCAAATACCACTGTCTAACATGGGACTTTCTGGCCTTCAGAACCACAAGCTAAATAAACTTTTCTTTATAAATCATCCAATCTCAGGTATTATATTATAGTAACAGAAAAAGGACTAAATATTTTTGAAAATATTTTGAGCAGAAGGTCTAACATTTTCTGTATAGTTGTGTCTATATCCAGGCATGTCTAAGGTTTTAATGAATGTTCTTTATGATAATGTTTACATTGATGAGGCTGATAGTAATTTCAGATAAAGCCATGATACAGAATGCTAGCCTTCATAAATTCTTCATGAGAATAGTACACAGTTATTTTCACATAAGATCCTATTGATTTAATAGATAGCAGTGTTACATTTTGGCATGGACAGTGTCCTAGTCAATCTGCGCTGCTGTTGCAAAACACCAAAGGTTGAGTGACCTAGTCTAAGAAATTTGCTTCTTACATTTCTGAACACTGAAGTCTAAGACTAGGGTGCAGCGTCGCCGTGTCTGCAAGCATCTCTCCTTCATCTTCCATCCTCCCTCACGCTGGCGACGTCCTGGGCACAGGGCACATTTGCTAGGCAGGCCCCACGGCATAATGCAAAGTGCTGTGAGCTCAGATTCAGAAGAGAGGGTTTGGAACATTCTCATCACAAGGCAATGAAAAATGCCTGAGATGACGGATATGATGGATTGACCAGTGCACAACGTCTGTGTGTGTTGAACTTCAACTTGCACCCACAAGCATGGACCCAAAGGAAAACGGAAGGAAGAAAGAAAGGAAGGAAGGAAGGAAGGAAGGAAGGAAGGAAGAAAGAAAGAAATCAAGCCATTTGATTTCCATTCAGGCCCTGCTTCTAGCCTAGCCAGGGGTAGGTCCAGCAACCAAGTCACACTGTCTGTCTGGGCCTCTGTTTTCTCATTGGCAAAATGAGTATATTCAAGGCTTAGCTTCCAAAGTTGAGCAGCTCTAACCCTACTATCTAGAAATGGTGCAGCCATAGAGGGCAAGGAAGTGCTGACTCCCTACCCCGTGCCCTGCCCTAAGCACCTGCTTGCCTGTATCCTTTACAATAAGCCAGCAAAGGTTAAGAAGAAGACACAAAGGAGAATTTATTTCAATTCCTTGTAGACTAACTTACCCTTGCAACGAGGCTCATTTACATAATCAGGGAGGTGGCCAGCTCCTGCAGAGCCAATGGCCTGCTCCATGACCCGTGTACTTTACAACCAGCTACCTGCACAGCTGCACGTGGCTACTGCTTCTGAAGACTGCCGCAGCCCTGCAGTGAGGAGGAAGTGCCGCAGAAAGGCAGAAACGCCTGACTCATGGTGGCTCCGGATGGGACAGACTCTGAGGACACATGATGCCAAGTTCTTTGTGGTCCTAATGCCAAATAAATCAGATCCTCTCTCTCTTCTCAGAGGCAGTCTGTCAGGGAAGAGATTTATGTGTGTTTGTGTGTGTGCATATGTGTGTTCCTGTGTGTGTGTGTGTGTGTGTGTGTGTGTGTGTGTGTGTAAAAGCCACTAGCAGCATAACCGGGAGAGACAGTATGATCACACACTGCTGGGATGGAAAGAGAGTCTCAGCTACCTCCCTCTTGTAAAGATGAGGGCTGAGGACCTGAGGGCAGGGCGTGGACCCAGCACAGACCATAGGGGCTCAGTGTCTCCTTTAAGCCCCAGCAAAGAGTGTTTACTTGGGCTATCCCAGCACCCCCTCCCAGAAGCGCCAGACACCTACTGCCCCTGCCCCTGGCATCTGGTGAGAAGAGGAAGCAGAGATAACCAAATCTTTGGGCTTTCTTGCCTGCTCTTTTTCTTTTTCTCTCTCTTTCTTCTTTCTTTCTTCTCTTCTTCCTTCCTTGTTCAGATATTACAGTTTTAATGGTTTTTTGTAAAGTAATATCTAATCTCTATGATCACTGAAAAGAAAAAAAATGTACACAAATAGCTATATTGCGTTTCCCAAATAATCTAAGCAAAAACCTTGTCCTCTTCTCTGAATTCTCCTTTAACTGACATGCATGTAAACCAAAAGAGTGATGGAACTCGGAGGCATTTTCTGCCCAGCCACTGTTACATTCCTACCTAATTAAAAAACAAGGGACTCTTGGTTGTGTGAAGAGGGTCTGCATTCAAAGTAATCAGTCTCTCGGAGGGGAGGCCACCTATCAATGTACCATTGTGTCCTTTCCAGAAAGATGAATAGGCTTTTCATCTCAAAATTTCACTGAAATTCTGGTAAATGCATATTATGATTTAAGATTCTTTTAAAGAGGGAACAGGAATTACTGAAGGGCCTTTCTTGCAGTCATAAAACACCGGTATAAATGCACAGTCATTGCCCAAGGGAGCAATGGAAGAATTTTATGTTCTGCTTTTTCCCACTCATTATGTGGCTTTGAATAAAAAGACAAGGTGGTGAAGAATAACCCGTTAGTGTCTGTTACACAACAGCTCTGTGCTCCGAAGGACGCCTGGGCTACATGCTAGGGGAGCTCCTTGCATTTACCCAGCTGTGTCGCACCTTAGCAACTTAGTGATGCCCTTTTAATTAGAAATAATATTGTATGAATGCTTGATAGGTAACTTTCCTTGCTATGACAAAATGACAGAAAATCAGCTGAAAGGAGTAAAGGTTTTTTTGGCTCATGGTTTCCGAGGTTTCAGCCGTGGTCAGCTGTGGGTCGGTGGTGAGACAGGTGTGGTGGAGCAGAGCCACTCACCTCACAGTGGCCAGGAATGAGAGGGGGGCATCTGAGTGAGAAAGGGGGTCAGGGAAAAGACATAGCCATCCCCAGTGACCTATTTCCTCCCTGTAGAGCCTACTTCCTACAGTTTCTGCCACCTCCCAATAGTCTATTCAATTAGATGCCCATTAATGCATTAATCTATTGAAGTGATCATAGCCTTCATGACCCAGTCCCTTCCCAAACCCCACTCTGGATGTTGCTGCACTGGGGACCAAGCCTTCAACACAGGAGCCTTTGGGGGACATCCCAGATCTGGACCTTAATGATAACCAAGAACCTGTTTCCGGGCAGAGCTGACCACCCTTCCCCTTCAAGCTGTCAACACTGGTTCAGAAACAGCAAGATGGGCCTTTGTGCCTAGGCTGCCGACCTTGATTTCAAACACGGTACCAGCTTTTCCTTTCAGTCAAGTTCTTGGTGGTTTCATCTCAGCAGCTGTTCTTGGGGCTTGGCATGAGGGGGCATGGCCTTAGGGCCCCCACTCTTGGAAGAATGTTAGTTAGCCTCCCACTGGCTGGACAGTGAAGGAGTTTGGTACATGCCATTCCAAGATATGCCACATTAGCACAGAAGCTCTTTGGCTTGTGATGGGTCTACTCACTGTCAGTTAAAGATGCATTTATACCTAGCCCGCTGTCGCAGGGCTTAGCCTCGCCTACCTTGAGTGTGTAGTATAGAGAGCACTTGGAGTTTACAGTTGGGCAAAATCACCTAACACAAAACCACATATAACCAAGCGCTGAAAATCTTGCGTACTTTACTGACAGCTGTACAGAAGCGCTGTACACATCTGTGAAAATCAGATGGTGGTAAGGGTACTTCCACACTGTTAAGTGGAGACATTATAGGACATTGTAAGTCAAGGACCATCGTATTGATCATTTTGAGTTGAAAGCACTTGAGAAAGAGCAGATGCAGGAAGGGCTCTTTGCTCTCCCCTTTTATATCTAAAAACCGGCCCCAAATTTTCCCATGAGAGAGGTGTCCTTTCTAGACCAGGAAGAGAGGAACATCCTTCTCACCTGAGGATGGGGTCAGCACTGAACTGGATTAACTGAATAATCTTTCCCTTCCACTAGTTCCTCATCCCCCATGGAATGCCTTGTTACTTCCCCATAATTTGCTGTCCCTATCCCCAACACCTCTGCCTTGTCATTCCTTCATAAATTTTCTTTCTTCGTCTGAAAGTTTAAATTAAATTTGACCTAAGGCTATCTCTGCCCCTTAAGTTCCTGTGTGAAAAATCACGAACTAACTTAGCACAGGAACAAACTGAAAACCGAACTTAGAAGGGAAACAAACAGCTCATTGTCAGACAATGGCAGGCAGCCACCTGCCAGACCCTCTCCACATGAGGTGGCCATAGCTGGAGTCATACGTAGCTATATTTTACCTCTGGTTCTGTCTGCAAAACTCACTGCCATAGTTGCAGAGTGGAGCTCTCTGGTTCTGAGAGCTGCCCAATTCATGAATCATTCTTCTCTTGAGTAAACACCTGAAGTTGTCAAATGTTTATCTTTCAACAGATCATATAAGCTTGCTGTTCCACTCCCATCTTTGGGTCTTCGTTTTCCCCATGTATATTTAAAAAATACACTAAAACATGTATGCTTTGCTGTTAGCCAGTCATGTATCAATTTGGTTCTTAGGCTCAGCTGCAGACCCTAAGAGGACAGAGGAGATGTTTTTCTCTCCTCAACAACAGTGACTCTGGAGATGGAGGAAGAAGACCCTAGTTCTGCCCAGTGCAGCAGAAACACACTGAAGACTCACACGGAGGTGTGATGAACCTCCTCCACCCAGTCACATAAGGGGGAATACGCATCCAGCCATAAGACCCCTTGTGACTTGTTTTCCCCTTTTCGTATGATCTGGCCTCTTCTGGATGAATGGAGTGAAAGTAAAGAGGGGAGGCAGAGGTGGGGTAACCCCATGGGGCATAGGAACAAGACAATCTACCCTATCTTTGGTGGCTGCAACCAAGTGAAAGCAAAGGATGGATCAACTCCAGCTTCTCTCCTTGCCTACCCCACCTGTGCCTGGGTTCCCTGCCCCCTGATCTGGTCACTTACAGCTTCTACTCCAACCCCAGTTTCTGGAACTAATCTTGGCCTGACTTGAAACAGAAGATATGTAAGCAGCTCTAGCTTCTAGTGCCATGTTCTAGGACTCAGAATTGGGTATGCCCTGACTTTGAATCCCACTAGAGTTTTTTCTTTTTTTCTTTTTTTAACTTTTACTGTTTCCTTCCCCAGCCTGACTACAAACACATCTATGCTAGCAAGGTCCATGATTCTCAATAGCAAGAAGTATGTGGAAATACATACACATTGATGGGGAGGGAAGGGGAATGACTGAAGGCACTTTGTGGATGGAGGGTGTTCACGGTTGCTAAACAACTTGACTTGCTTAAAATGCCAATGACACTGTGGTGGAGGAGTGCTGCTCCCGGCCAGTGGGCATGCCTGCCTTGCACTATCAATGAAACATGGAGACCCTCAGTTCTGCCTGCTTCTTGTCCTTACCTTCCAGGCTCCTCTTTTCCCAACTTGGTTTTGTGAATTGGAAACGGAGTCAACTCCTGCCCTGCTGGAAGCATCGACCTTTCTAAGCTTGGGCTTCAGGAAGATGGAAGCTCTCTATCCTTACTTACTGAACTGTATTCCTCCAATATGTTGTATTGGCCTGCAGGAGTGTGAGACAATACATTTCTGCTTCCTAAGCCACTCAGTCTTGCTTCTTTCTTATAGCATCCCTGTCTAATTAATATGGCAGCTGTCTGTGGTCATTTATTTACTTACTTATTTGGATGATGTGTGACTGAAGGATTTTTCCACCTAGTACGAGACATATGCTTCCACAATATGCATCAGAAGAGCTAGAGGGTCGGTGATAAACACTTTCTCGTGGTCTGATGCAAGGCACAGGGTGTTTGGGGAGGGATAGTGAGCACCAGAGAGAAAGTCTAAGGAACCTGTTCAATTAGTCATTACAGAGGCATCAACATCTACACGTCCCTTTCCCAAGGAGAATTAATCAAATATGCCAGGCAGAATCCCCTTATCGTTTGCTAGCTTCACAAGAAGCCGAGAGCTGCTTTAAGCACCGCAGAGCCACTGTTCAGCCCTCCAGCAGCAAGCAGCCTCTGTTTTGCACCAAAAACCTTCTGAGCTTCATTCTCTCATTTAAAAACAAAAGAAAAACAGAAAAAAACTTTACAGTAGCAGGGACAGAGTGTGCTGTTCTTGCTTGTCATCAAATTGTTCCTTTTTGTTCTGGTGTTCAGGAGTAGCTGGCAATATAGAAAACCCCAGGAGCACAGTGTTCTTGTGATTGCTTCGGTGGAAGATTAGGCTCCTAAAGCATCCAGGATGTCTCTGCGTAGCCCCTCAACTTGGAAGCTCTTGCTGCCCTCCCCGCTATCTTATTGTGAGGTATTTTTGTTCAGTGCTGGGAGAATTTATGAGGACTTCCGCTTGCTAGCTGAAGATGATCCCAGACAGAGGCAAAGGAGGGGGAGGAAAATACAGCCCTAAAAAGAAAAGTAGGCCTGCTTTACTTCTTTACTTGGTTTTGTCTTAAGAAGATTTCAAGGCCATGCAAAGCCCACACACATTGACTATGTGGGTCCCTAAACCAGAGGAAGACCCTTCTGTAGGATTCCTGGCGAAGCAAAACTTTGACAGAATCACGATTTAGTCTTCACTCTGAAGTGATGAGTCATTGCAGTTCGGTCATCATGATTCATTCCTGAGTGTCACTGGAAGATTGGAACAATATTAATTACTCCAGCCTCATTTTCACTATAAAAGTCACACCCAATCAATCCTTTTCCCAGCTCAAAAGAGCCCTGTAGGTTTGGTAAAGAAACTTGCAAATCAGTTTCTCTCTGCTTTGATCTAAATGTAAAGAAAAAAGGTTTTGAAGTTTCTGATGACAGACAATATTCTTGAAATGTGGACTGTAGTCACAGTGTCCCACAGTGTTCCCAGCAACTGAAGAAATTTGGAATAGGGTGAGGGAGAAGGGGTGAGGATGGTGTGGCAGAGGGAGGGAGAGAACAGTATTGAATAAGCTTCCTAGAAGAATCAGTAACCACAAACCAGCACAGTCCTCTGTGGGAGCACAGAAAAGAAATGCAAAGGTAAAATACTCAAAGGTCACCTTTCCTCAAGTACCTGTCCCAGGAAACCATCAGAGTTGGCATTTCTCAAGTCAGGGGACCTGGATACCCATGCAGATCCCCATGCCCTGATCCAGAAGCAGCCATCTCTTTGGGCATCCTCAAATTGTCAAAAGACCTCTCTGTCCCCGAGTCTTGTCCTCTGTAGAGCTTGGAAATGTCCCCAGTGTTGAAATTATTTTCCTTAGAATCACTTATAGGTAATGGGTATCCTTCTAGGAGACCATGAGAAAGCTGATGATGGCACTCTAGAAAATATATTACTGATTTTGACTTTTCAGGTTCATAAAGTTCACTTCCTAGAACTTTATGCAAACTATGATCCCTCCTTCCAGAAAAATGAGCAACTATGGAGAAGTTCAGCTGGTGCACAAATCTGTCCTCCACAGGTGACACTCCCTATGTCTGTCCCTCAGCTCTGAGGGCCCTGGCCTCTCCCCATTCTCCACCCACACTCAGGTCTCTCCTTGAAGCTTTCCCTGGCTTCCCTCAGCTGGTCGCCTGGAGCTGACCGCCATTACTGGCTCTGTGTGCCACCTTAGAAAGTGGGCTTTCTTTTCATTCACTGTGGCCTTACCTTCTGGAAAGAGGATTCGCTCCTGGAGAGCGTGTCTGCGGTTTCTTTCCATTTTGTTTCTACACAGCACTGGGTACGAAGGGGGATGGTTTGCTTTGCCTTCAATGCAACCCTTTCCCCACTCAATGTTCCTCATAAATGCAACATTTCCCTCAGCATCAGAAAGCAGCAGCGTAAATACATGAGTGCTTCCCCCACCTAGACACAGAATTCCAAAACAAGGGATGGGGAGGGTGCTGGAGGTAGCCCAGGCAGACTGGAAGCCTGCCCCTTCCCAGTGAAGCATTCGTAACTGATGTCCTGGGAGGGAGGTTTGCAATGCGGACCACAGTGGAGTCCCTGGGGCTCAGATCCTGATTCCAATTGCGGTTGTTAAAAAATTATCAGTCTTGCTCATCCAAGATACCTTTTCAGCTCCAGCCCCTGCCGACTCTCCTAACAGGGGAAGTTTTGGGGTGATCCCTCTGTTCCCCTCTTCGTACAGCTCCCAGGGGACTCAATCTGCATTCCTTTCTAATTTAGAGCTGCTACCACACTCTCCCTCAAGCCTTCCCAAGAATGGATCCCAAGTAAAATAATCACCTGTGTTACTCTCCTCCTTATCCACTAACAGTACAATTGAGATAGTGTGAATTGGGAATGAATAGCAAAAATAATTTTTAGAGGGGCTGGAGTGGGGGGCTCAGCGGTTGGAGTGCTGGCCTGGCATGTGCAAAGACCTGGGTTCAAACCCCAGCACCATGTATACACAACTAAGTGTCAGAGAAAGGAAGGCCACATGAAAAAATAAATAAAATTGATATGCTCTCCCTTTAAAAAATAATAATTTTCAGAAATCTTAAAAGGTTTCACTTCTTTTTTTTTTCCCTAATCCTAAAATGATTTTACCACTTAGTGGTTTTGAACATTGGTGCCCAAAAGGCATGGGTTTTACATTACCAGTAGTGTGACTGAGAATGTTATTAAACCTCTCAAGGGGCTGGGGATGTGGCTCAGTGGTTAAGTGCCTCTGGGTTCAATCCTCAGACCAAAACAAAAACAAAAAACAAAAAAAACTCTCAAAACCTCAGTTTCTTCATCTGTATAATGGAATAATTATACCAAGTTCACAGGTTTGTTATCAAGATTACTATGAAACTGTGTATACAAGTCTACACTCAGATAAGATCATGTGTACCACAGTGTCTAACACAAAGTATGTTCTCAATGAATGAATACCCTATTCCAAATCCTAAATCCTTTGCTGCAAGACATCTAGATGATTCTAGAAGCCATCATGTCATGCCCAAACTTCTTAGTCTTATGTATGTAAGAAGTGGATGTGGAATTCAATAATGCGCTGCCAGGACCTAGTTCCCAATCTCTCAGCTGTGGATTGCGTCTGTAAAACAGTAGCTTCTACCACAGTGGCAATGTACAAATTAAGTCAGATTTTAGGTTGAAAGTTTCTAGTCTGCTACCTGGCACAGGTGACACTCACAAAAGCAAGAGTTCTCTCCACGGCAGTGAGACCAGCCAAGTACCGGGACAACACTGACTTTCAGGGAGGCTTCCACAAGAAGTCCAGACCCAGGCTCCCTTTCACTCACTCATTTCTTCATTTCTAGATTCCTCTTTCCTTCTCGTAGACCTGTCTGGTACCATGTCCCCTTGGTCCTGGGATTCTCAACAGTTCTTATAATATAGATCTCCTGGATACAAAGTCTCTCAGATTTCATTTATCAGAACATGTCTGTATTTTACCTCTTTTGGGAATCTTTTCATTAGATGCAGAATTATGGTTTCTTTTAAAAATTATAAAGATGCCAGGCACAGTGGTCCATGCCTGTAATCTCAGCAACTTTGGAGGTTGAGCAGGATGATCACAAGTTCAAAGTCAGGCTCAGCAACTTAGCAAGGCCCTAAGCAGTTTAGTGAGACCTGTCTCAAAAACATGAAAAAGTGCGGCTGGAACGGTGGCATGGCGGTTATGGCCCATACCTGGAATGCACAAGTACTCGAGTTCAAACCCCAGCACCACATACATAACGAAGTGTCTGAGTAATGAAGATCACTTGAAAAACTAGATAAAAATTGTTTCTCTCATTTTCTTTCTCTCTCACTGTCCCCTCTTTCTTTCTTTTTTAAAGAGAGGGACAGTGAGAGAGACAGAGAAAGAGAGAAAAAACTTTTTTATTTAGTTTTTCATATGGCCTTTGTTGCTCCAACTGGGTTTGAACCCCAGTCCTCATGCTTGCCAGGCAAGCGCAGAAACCGCTGAGCCACCGCTCCAGCCCTCCCTTCTTTCTTAAAAACAACAACAACAACAACAAAAAACTATGAAAAGGCTAGGGATGTGAGTCAGTGGTTAAGGACCCCTGAGGTTCAATCCTTGGTACCAAAAATAAGTAAATAAGTAAATAAATAAATAATAATAAATAAAATTGCAAATTAAATGTCTTTCCATCACCTTCTGGCCACTGTTTCTGATAATAAATCAGTGATCATCAGTATCCTTGCTTCAACGTGTGAAACATGTCTTCTTTGATTGCTTTAAGACTTTCTCTTCAACTTTGATATTTAGCAGTTTGGCTCTAATATGCCTACATACGATATTTAAAAATATTTACCTTGTTTAAGATTTGCCAAGCCTCTTGGATCTGTAATGTTTTTCATCAGATTTGTTATTATTTTTTCAGTTATTTTCTGCCCAATCTTTCTTCTCTTCCTGATATTCAATCGCATATATGTTACACTGTTAGCATCCCACAGTTCCTTGAGTTTTTGTTCATTTGGCTTTTCCAATTTTTTTTTCTTATTTCTTCTGATTAAATAGTTATCAGCTAATCTGCCTTCAAGTTGAGTCCTTTTAATTTCCATCTCCAATAAGCTAGTAAGCCCTTTAGTGAAATTTTTATTTCAGTTATTATATTCTTTAATTCTAGAAATTTAATTTAGTTCTTTTTTTACTTTTACAATTTTCATCTCTGCCAAGATTTCTTGTTTCTTTTTTCTTTAGATCATGCTTTGAACAAATTTTCATTCAATTATTTGAACATATTTATTATGTGATTTAAAATTCTTTTTTCTACTCAGCGTGACATCTGAGCTACCCTTTAGGCTGGTTACTACTGACTGTTATTTTTCTTAACTATGGATCATATTTTCCTACTTCTTGTTTGCCTAGGGTATTTATTGGACAGTGGATATTTTGAAAAGTATGCTGTACGGTTTTGAAAGTAATCTTCTCTGTGGAGGGTTAATTCTTGTTTTGCAGGCGGAGTTCAACGACCAGCTGAGCCTGTTGGAGTTGTGTAATCCTAGTTTTGTTCTTTGTTACTGGATTTGTAGAAATACCAAGGCACTTTATGAGCCCCTGTACCTTCATGAGTGAGGCTCAGTCTCCAAATTCTGCCTCCCCTATGATTGGTCAGTGTGGAGATTTGTTGCTGGGATCTGGAATGCATCTGACTCGGGAGCAGGTGTTCACCCTCACACCTGTCCTACCTACTCCATTTTTTGGAAGTAAGGTTTTATTAGAACACAAACACATTATTCATTTATGTATTCTCTATGACTGATTTTGTGCTGCAATGGCAGGGTTGAGTAGTTATAAGCTGACCATTTGGCCTGCAGAGCCAAAAATATTTGCTATATTGCCCTTTGTAGAAAAAGTTTGGTGAACTCTGCTCTAGAGGCTGGTTCTTATCTCTCAAAACAAAGATTTTCTAGTGTCTTAGCTGCATTGCAGGGGTGCTAATAAAGTGTTCTCCCCCTCTCTGAAATCAGAACTCCAGTCTCTGGGCCCTGCTCTTCCCCAGCATTGTAGCCATCTGTAACATCTGCTCATTCTCATTGCCATAGTAGCTGCTATCTGGTGGCCCCAGGTAGTCTCTACTTGCTCATTTGCAGCCAATCTTCAGTCAAGGTCTTGCAAGGGCCCCCAGATTGTTTTGGGGTTGCCCTCTTTGCATAGCTGCCTTCTCTCCCAAGCTCCACCCTGTGGATGCAGCTATTTATTTCAACTTTGCTAAGCTCTGTTCTTTTCAGCTCAACTTCCCGGCCCTGCTTGGATTTCAGCAGTCTCTGCTATGGTTAGGACATTGTCTCCTGGCAGGGAGCTGGGTGATTTGGGATTTTCCCTCTCAGGAACAAACACCTTGGGTTGCTTTTTGTACACTGCCTGCAATCAGTAAGCTCAAATAGCTTTGTCCAGGTTCATAGTTCCTAGAGCTGGGGGACTAGACTAGCAGCAGTTACTCCATTGTGACCAGAAGTATGAACCCCTCCAGTTCTTTCTAAAGCCTCATCAGCCTCTTGGCAGATGAAACTGTTTGGAGTTCGTGGCTCAATTTCTCATTCCTCCTCCAACTCCCAGCTCAATGAGTTTTCTCTTCTTCAAAGAAGCCAGGGCCTCTCAGGAATCTGTTAATAATTTTCTATTTTCTCTCCCAGGGACATCTGCAGTTCACAGCCATTTGAAAAAGTACCACCTAACACCCGCTGCCTGCAGTGACAGATTCAGCCTGTTTAGGCTCTGGTAACCAGCTCCAACCACTGCCTTTTGTTTCCTGGATGACTCAGGACAAAGTCCACTTATCCTGCAGAGCTCTGAGGTTTTAGGTCATAAGAACAGAAAATCACATTAATATTTATAGAATGGATGTTTCCTTCTATGGAAGAACAATGGTTCGTTAGAGGGTTATGTACAAAATGAGTGACTGATCACCTAGTCAATTCTAGTAACAAAGGTAAGACAGAAAGTAACCCCTCATTTATCTAGAGACAATGGGGTGTCAGGCACTTTGCTATGCATATTTGCATATGTGATATCATTCAATTTTTACCACAACATTGAAGAGACGATATTATTAATCTCCATTTGGAATAAATGAAAGAGCTGAGACTTTGAGAGTTTAAATAATTTATGCTAGCTCACAGAAGTCCATGGTGACGTCCCAAAGCTTGGTAGGTCTGAGGAAGTCAGAGCTGTTTCCCAAGAATCAGAGGACCTCACCAAAGAGGGTGGCTCCTCCTGTATGCACAATTTATAATGGTACATTCATATTTCACTGCCTACTTTTAAACATCTGTCCTTGGTTTAAACTGCATACTTACTTAAAAATGTCATGGAGAACTAGTATACAGTATGATTTTTCCTAGACTGAAACTAGCCGTCTACTCCTGGAGAAGCCAGAAGTGGAAATGCAAGTGTTATCAGTAAAAGAAGACAAGTTTTTAGCCAACCTTCTTTGATCTTAATATTTATGATGTCTGCCATTGTTAAGCACCTTTGCCTGGGTCTGTGCTAAATGCTGGGATCTTGGGAGGTTGTACAGCTATGCTCCACTTCAGATTAAAACTGTAAGGTTTGGGAAGGTTAGGTAACTTCTAGCAGAGAGAAAGCTGCAGAGTCAGGGTCTGACCCAGACTGTAAGATTTCAGTCTGTGCTTTCAACCTCTACGCCATGTTCATTTCCACCTACATCTAGCCTAACAATTTGAATCCATAATGCTGGTATTCTAAATGATTCCAAATTATCCTGACTTTGTTAGCCTCCACGCCATAGCTCTTTTGCCAGACAATGGAAGAGGCTTTCAAATAAGTGTGGGTTGAAATCCAGATCTTAACACTCTGCCTAAAGATGAGGAAAACCGTCCTTCTGCCAGGGCTGCGAGGGTTAAAAACACTGAGCCCAGGGAAGACAGTCAGATGTCCACTGCCTGCACAATCACACAGGCATTACAAGCAGTGCCTGGGAGATACAAGCAGGCTCTCTATTTAATTGATCTGTCAGGGAGGCTGGCAGGGGCGTGTGAAGCTGCTCTCAGATACAACCTTCATGTATTATGGAACAAGGCCACTTAATCGCTCAAGAACAAAGACACGGCGACCACGCTCAGCTAAGAAAGCAGCAGACCCCTCTGCAGTTCTACAGTAAATAATACCGTGGGTTGCAGGGATGTGAAAAAACCCACGGGCAAAACCTAAAGTCAATTGGCAAAGTGTGATAAAGCCAAGCAGAAAACTAGACTGCTAGAACGGGGAGAAGAGCCTTAAACAAGAGTGGATTTTATTCCAACGGCCTGGGAGGGCAGGTTATTAATCTCGATCCCTATTTAATCGACCAGTGAAAACTGGTAGCAGAAATCCGCAGCCTCAGGCTGGACCAATTAGACCCAAGTAAAAACCGAGAAATGGGGCCAGGGGCTGAAAACGCAAGGGCTGCCTCTCTCTCCCCAGCCGGCCCCGCCTTTCTCCACCGCAGAGCGGCCCACGAGGTCCTTCCTTTGTTGTTCTTTGCTTAAATGGGACAAGGCTAACCTGCAAGGATGACAGTTTGGGGTCCAGTGAGAAAAGCACACATCACTCTGTGGCTCCCGGAGAATGCCGTCCCCCTTACCCCATTCATACCCTGCTCAAAAGGGGCAGAATCACCCTGGTCCTCAAGCCTGGCTTCCCGGGGGCCCTAGGATCACTCGTTCCCACCCCAAGCCATCAGTCCCCTGTTCTGCTATGGGGAGCTGCCAACACCGTAGAGCAGAAACTCCATGAAGTTCCTTAAAAGCCAAACCACTACTGAGGAAAGTGTGTGTGTGTGTGTGTGTGCGCGTGCGTGTGTGCGTGTGCGTGTGTGTGTGTGTGCGTGTGTGCGCGCGCGCGCAGGCAGTGGGGGTGAACTGGGTACCGACCAGCAGGATTCCGGGGTGGGTGCTGCAGCCTTTTCTGCAAAGCAGCACCTGTCTTCCCAGGTGCCGCGGGTGCCACGGGTGTCTGCGACAGTAACCAAGGGCCTAAATGGACATGGTGTCCGGTTGTGGGGAGAAAGGAACGGCGTGAAAGGAGGAACTGGGTCAGGACGGTGATGCGGGAAGAAGTAAATTTTAAAACGGACAGGGAAGAAACTTCGGCAAATGCAGGGAGAGGGATAAAGCCCAGGGAGATTTTCGAAGTTAAAATGCAAAAGCCAGAGCAGGAGAGTTAGTGCGAGACGCTGGGGCCTTGGGAAGCTCCTTCCCCGCCTGCGTCGCCATTTCCCTAAAAGTAAACGAAGTGACTGCTCGCTCCAGACCGCCTTTAGAACGGGATGAAGGTTCCATTTATTCCCCAGAAAAGCGCGCCCCGGAGTCAGGTGCGGCGCATTTCGCATTTCCCGGGGACTTCCGGACACCCCCAGTCGCCCTGGGCCGCTCGCCGGGACACCGGCGCTCTCGGTGCCGGAAGACAAGAGGGCGCTGCGCCCCGGCTAAGCCGCTTCGCGCCGTGGGGTGGCCGCAGCTCGGAGGAGTGACTCAGCTTCCTCCTGCGGCAAGGAATGCGGTGGGGGGGACGGCCACCGCCCGAGCCCCAGCTCCCTGGCGCTTGGAGATTTGGGTTGGCACCCTTCCCCCAGCCCCTGAGTCTGTTCTGACCAAGCAATGGCCCCCCTCTCTGTGGCCCGGCATGCAGTTTCCGCTGTCATCCACGGGGCGCCCCTAATTCTGGCAGGTGCAAGTCATCCTAGCAGGTGCGCCCCGCCCTGCACCTCCCGGTCACAAGGTAGCAGGAAGTACAGTTGTTCCTGCTGTCCAAGATTGCCCTTCGTCCCTCTGCCGTGCCCTCGAGCTCGCTGTCCCTCCTACCCGCCAGGTCTCAGCTTTTTTTTTTTTTTCTCGAAGGTTGCACTAATGTTGAACTTTTGGCCTGGAGAAGGCTGCAGCGGCAGCTACCCCGCGTCCGCCAGGGAGGAGAAAAAGTGGATGCCAGCGCACGGACCCTCCACGAGTGTAAAGCAAAGATCTCCCGCACACCTGGCCCCTCAAACAAAGCAATTATGATGACCCCTAATCCTCAGAGCACAAACTGAGGGCGACGCCCTAGGAGGCTGGTTCCGGCTCTGGAACTCGCGGCGCCCCCTTGCGCGACGCCCTGCGCTATGTCACCAGCAGGGGCGCTGTCGGAGCAGGCAAAGCGCAGAACTCAAGAGAGGGAGGACTGGTGGAGATTGAGGCAGAGGCGTGCTTGCAAATGCAGGCCATGGTGGGGTTCCAAAACTTCCCTTGCGCACCTGCACTGCTTCAAGGAAGAGAAGACCCTAAACGCTTTTTTTCAGAAGAAAGGAGGTGGAGACATGAAGATGATGGTCTCTGTTTCCTTAGAGTTGAAAGTCTTAAAGGTCAGCCACACAATGTACAAAATGTTGCATATAAATAAAGAACAGTTACTTCCTTCTAAATTATGCCATTATCTTCTAAATTATGCCCAACTTGCTTACATATTTATCTCCAGGACCTGCCAAAAATTTATAGAAAAAATATTCATTTCTTTTCTTTCCATATCCACATTCCCACTAATTCTTTGGATTTGTTTTCATTCCTCTTAGGGTGGGGTTCCAGGCCTGATAACTCCCCCTTGACTGTGTCTTCTAACTCTGCAGTGTCATTTTCAGCCTGTGCCCAGTGGAGAGAGGGTCATTCATTCATTCATTTCTATGTGCACCTGGCATTCCCTTTCAACACACACCTTTAGGGCACTTTTTTAGAGCCCCTCTTTCCCTTTGTCACTAACTTGACATTCTGAGGTTCCATCATTCCTTTCTTCAGCCTCTTCTTTCCTGGATTCCTACTGAAAGGTTGCCTAATGACATAGCAGAACTATAAACTAAATGGTGTCAGTGACAAAGCAGAAACTCAGTGCTTCTGAGACTCTTAATGAGACATAACTTCTGCCTCTGGCGAGACCTGCCGATGAGATAATGTCTCTGGCGGAGAGGAACTTAGGCTGCAGCCTGTTAATGGCCAAACCAAATTCAGATCTCTTTGTGGATGCCCCTTGGCACGACTCTGAGATTGGTCAGGTGTCTGCTGTCTCCTGCGGCAGTGTGATCAAGAGATGAGCTCTGTGAGGACAGCACAGTAAAATAAATCACAGTAAAATCCAACTCTGAAGGTTTAAGTAAGACCAGGCCCAGTGTTACAGGCGTGCATGCAAGTCACTTGCCAGTATCATGTGACACTGGCAAGAGTTGTGTGACAAGGGCACTGCAGAAAGGACTCCTTGCTTTGCATACTTCTCCCACCAGCCTGAAATATGCCTGAAGACCCCACTCTTGGAGAACTGTCTCCTTTCTCAGATAGGAAAGTGACGCAGAAGTTAAGGAGCAGGCTCAACCTGGGATACAAGAATCCTGATTCTTTGAGTTGTGTCTTTTGCTACCATTTATTGTTTCTTTTCAAAATTATGGCCAGGATGCTCTTTGATCTCTCTTTTTCTTCTCTCTCTCACAGACACACCTTTGGAAGTACTGATTTACTAATGCATTAATAACTCAGTGTGAGTTTTTTTTTTAATATTACAGGTTATGTTAATCAACTGGAAATGCCTTGAAGGAAGCAAAGAGTAGCGTGGAGAAGCGAGTGGTAAAGAAATTTGCTGCAGTGGAGTCTCTCGAGATCCGGGTGGCACCCGGGGGCCATTGGGCTAGCAGGAAGGCTGAGAGGCGGGAGGACGTGGGAGGCAGATTTGTGCTGAATGTGCAGTCTGGCTAGAAGACAGACGCAGAGCGGTGCTCATTGCAGGTCAGAGGGTTGCTTTACACAGGCTGAGATGTATTGTTAACGGTCCTTCGGCCACTCCATCTTCCTCCTGGTCACTGCCTGGTGGAGCAGGGGAGGAGGAGGAATCAGGCAATGGAGAGCTTCACACTCAAGAAAGCACCCCTGGCTCTCAATTTAAACTGTCCCAGCGCCTGACATTTTAATCCATCTTAAAGCTCTCTTCATAAATGAGCAGTCACTTGTCAGCTTGAAGGCGGTGAGCTAAGCATAGAGGCATTGCCAGGATAAATGCAGTTGCTTCTTGGAGATTTGGAACGTGGGTAGCTCTGCAGCACAGCTGCAGTGGACAGACAGGAAAGTGCATTGGGGTTTGAGCTCCAAATTGCAGCGCTGGCGTCTTCCTGGGCAATATGCCTCCACCTCAGTGTGCTCTGACTTCGTTTCAGTGGGTCTGAGTTTTATGAGCAATAATGCTAAGCTTCTGTCAGGCTTGCAGCTTACTGGAAGCCAAAGGGACTAGGAGAAACACGCACATAGTTTAAGAAACATGAGCACCTGGTCACGGCTCAGCTTTCCTTTCTTTTTCCATAATAAGCATAAAGACGTCTTGCCAGGAACTCTCCAGCATTTATCCCATAGCCATCACTCTTCCAGTCCCCTCGGGGCTTGTAACGTCACTCCTCTGCTAAAATAATATATTTATCCCTGAAAGAGGTCTTACATTTTACCATAATTCTGTTTTGTAATTCACTCGGTATATACGGGAGGCAAAAACATATAAATCAAGCTTCATGTAGAATGTAGCTATAAAAGTTGTTCACATTTAGTCTTGGCTAGAGGTGTGGTTAAATATAAAGGCCAGCTGACAATTTTGTGTTTTCAAACACAGAAGGAGGGAATCACTATAACCCTCATGGAAGTTTCCAGAAAGTATATTAAGGAACCAAAATTATGCAGCAGTAGGAATAGCACAAAGAGGAAGAGCAAGTATTCCAATAACAAAACATGCTTACTGTATACTTCCATATTTAGTAAAAAAAACAAAGGAAGATTTTAACTAAGGATTTTGGATAGCACATCTGATAATTAAGAGGGAAAATAAAAGCCGTTCAAGTAAAGTAGAAATAGGTTTTTCTCCTTTCTATTAATTCATACACAGCAGATTGCCAATTTGGTTCTAATGCAGTCTAAAAAAATGATGTATTCTATTCAGGGCAGTTCCGAACAAGCTTGTGACATCCTCAAAGTTTTTATTTTTGGAGTTTCCTGAATCCTGCAATCTGCCCATCTCCTGCACTATTCTTCCCCTATACCCTCTTTTTTCTCACCCAGCCAAAACTTGTTTTGAGGAAAGAATCTGGTATCCATCACTTACACCTTAACAGGAGCATCGTTGCAATATGAGACTAGCAGGGCAATGACCTTCTAAGACATGTGAGTTTGAAATGAAGAAGTCTGGATTCTAGAGTATCAAGTATTCTGAATCCCAAGAGGACGTGGAGAAGGTACTGAGGAAGCAAACATTCCTTCCGGAACACTTTAGAAACATTCTGCTAAGGAGCCGCTCATGGAATGTAGGGCAAATTGCAGACGAATGATTTCATCTGATGACAGTATATACAGATTGAGAATCCCTAATCCCAAAATCCAAAACCTGGAAACCAAAATCCAAAATCCAAAGTCTTTTGAGTACTGACTTTACACCACAGGTTAAAAAAAAACAAATTATTCCACACCATGAAAGTTCATTACATGCACAAAATTATTTAAAATACTCTATAAAATTTTCTTCAGGCTGTGTGCATAAGTATATATGAAACATAAGTTAATTTCATAGTTAGACTTGGGTATAAATATAACCAATCACAAAAGTGTCCAGAAAGAATATTAAGCAAGGAAAATGATGCACTAGAAACAGCACAATGAAGAGTTGCAAGTATCAAACACAAAATCCCTTTCTTATATTCTTTCATTTTTTTTCATAGAAATGCCCTAAAAATGGAAGAATACAGAAAAAAAAGAGATTTTAATTAAGGAGTTTAGTTTAGCCTCAAGATAGCTCGTTATGTGTATAAAATATTTCAAAATTTAAAAAGTCCCAAATATGAAACATTTCTAAGCCCAAGTGTTTTGGATGAGAGATGCTCACTCTTCAGGGTGTCCAGCTGTATTTATGTTGGGTGCCAGTGTCAGGCTGGGGTGGAGCAGTCCCCATTCTGTCACTTTCTAGTTGTTTGCTTTTGAGCAGGGCCCCATCTTCTCATCGAGACACTGTTCCATGTAGTCCAGATCCCATGCAGAGTGCAGGGAGGGTGAAAGGACACCCTGAGTGCTTGCTTAGCACAGGTCTGGAGCAGGGTGAGCCCTCAGGAACTGTGACTTTTATTTATTTATTTTTTTGTGTGACTACTGAACACAGACTAGGAGGTAGGAGACCAGCCTTCCTGTTTTTCATGCCTGGACTTTATTTTTTCAAAGAATTTTGTTTAGAATGTTTCAGGTCATTTGTCACGCAGACCACTCTGTCTTGCAGTTCTTTACGGGCTATTGGCAGCAAATTAGACTCCAATGCAAACCTTCTTCTGTGCGGGCTGGAATACAAAGCTTTGTCGTCTCCCTGACTTTTATTCCCCTTCCCTTAAATTCAAATTCCACACGTGTTTATTAGGTGCCTATTTATTGAGGCGCTGTGCTAGGACAATGACCTCTTTCAGCCATGGGCCCAGAAAGGAGCCATCATTGCCTGGGTTTTGTTAATGAGGAAACAAAGCTTTAAAAGGTGAGATCATCTGCTAAAGTCACCCAGGTGTGTGTCAGCAAGACAGAGGATTTAAGCATAAGCATTCTTGAAACTTAAATATGGATATTTATTCTTTTAGTTTCTCTTGGAAAATCAGTTCTTGGCTTAGAATAATAGAGATTTCCTTTAATCTCTTAATTTTCAAAAAGAATAAAATTGATCTTCCATTGTATCATATTTTCAAGCAAACACACAAGAGAAGGGTGATTGAATCGTGCATCGGATGGTTGAATTTTAGCCCTAGATGGTCTGCATATAATGAACATGCAAGAGGGAGGACTCTGGGCGCAGGTGTGTGTGTGCACAGGGGTGGCAGGTGACAGATCCCATTAAAACACAGACATAAGCACGTGGAGGGCGTTTCCAATAGCTTTGTTCAGGGTGGAGAAACTGAGTCTTAGTTCATTTGAAAACAACAACTAGCTGTTAGCAAGCAAAGTAAGGGTAATATAAAAAGAACACTGGATGTGGGCAGTGTGTGTGTGTGTGCGCGTGTGTGTGTGAGAGAGAGAGAGAGAGAGAGAGAACTTCTTTTAATAAGTAAGGCCAGAGCTGTGTCTTATCTCAGCCTGGGGCAAGAATTCTGAAAGTAAAAGCAAGAAAATAATTGCAAAAGGAAAATACCTGCCCATTTAAAACTTAGCTATTGGGGCTGGAGCGGTGGCTTAGCGGTTTCAGCGCTTGCCTGGCAAGCACAAGGACCTGGGTTCAAACCCCAGCACCACGTACACAACTAAGTGTTGGAGCAACTAAGGCCATGTGAAAAACTCAATAAAGTTGTTTCTCCCTTTCTCTGTCTCTCTCACTGTCCCTCTCTCTTTAAAAAAAAAAAAAAACAGTTATTGCCACTAGTGATGAACGTTTTATTAGAAATTGATAAGACACTAATATTCAAAATCAAAAAAGGACATGAATGCCCAAATTAAAAAAAAAACCCAACAGCTAAGAAATAAAACACACACACACACACACACACACACACACATACCACACCCCTGTTTAGTTCACCATGCACAGAAAACCACAAATGAAATCAAGGACAATCCGTATTTTGCCTATATTATAATACCATTTTAAATAGTGATTATGCTCAATGTTAGCAAGGATTTGGGTGTTTTCCATATTCTGCTGAAAAGAGTACAAACTTCAAAATTGTTCATATGAACCTAACAAAATAAGTTCTAGGGATGTATCCTAAGAAAATAGTACAAAGTAGAACCAGAATTAATGTATAGGGGATTTGATGCCTTATAATTTACAGTAATAAGAAGTCTGGAATCCATTTTCATGTCCAAAAAGATGAGATAGCTTACACACAATGATTCATGTGTATGAAAGAATATTAAGCAGACTTTCAAATTAGTTGTGAGATATTTAGTGATTTGAAAATATGCTTTTCACATATATAACATTACATTAAAAATAAGAGAAAGTATTACACAGAGCACGATCCCAGTTTAGATACAATTTTACATGAACGTATATGCATGCATTGAAAAGCCTGGAAGGAGTGTATGCCAAGATGTCATCAGCAACTTTCTATAGTTTCCTTTTATAAGTTTTGACTTTTTCTACATTAGGTGTGACTTTTAACTGTAACTACCTTCTCATTATCTCCCAAGCCTCCACTGATGGTAAAATTAAAAGAGTCTGTGGGAATTCATCCCAATCGTTCACTTCGCTTTTATTAGGTATTTGTAAGTGTGTGACACCGAACCAACCTGGGACTCCAGGGCCTTTTTCTGAGTCAGAGCTGGCTGCCTGGGTTTGGGTGGGGTAGGTGCCTGGGGTGGGAGAGGTGGGAGGTGTGGTGGGAGGGATGTTGGAGGTGGGGGTATGTATTTGTCTGTTCTGGAATTTTAATATCAGGCTTTCTAGACCAGCAGATGGGCGAAGTCTCCTTCAGTGGGCTCATCTGGGGATCCTGCATTTCGTTTGTCCTGGGGTTTCAGGGACAGCACAGCGGCTGCCTGCTGAGGGCTTGGGAGTCTTAACTAACAGTTCTGTGATTAGGTGCCCTTGGTTTTCTCGCCTTCTGCTCCATTTGCCTTGTGTCTACTTTGCTGTCTTGGCTGTGAATTTAAAGAAAGGCTTGTGACATCACAGAATGTCAGAGAATGTAACACAGTGCATGTGACAGGCACCATCTCTACAAAACACAGCCATGTAAAACACATACAAATCGTGGCTCATATCTTTTCCTGAGAACCACCCTCAGGATTTTCAGCGTAGAGAAAAATGCTGCCTTTGATGAATAAATGGGGACATATTATCTGTCCCCTCCTTCTTCCCTCAGCCTGGGTTTCAGCATCATGCAGATGGACGGAAACAGCAGGGGCTCAAATATAATTACCTTATGAATAATTCATAAGGTACTATTATTATTACTTTAAAAAATCCCGTTTTTGGAATGAGTCTCTTGATAGTAGCTGAAGCTTAATTTAGCCAAATAACTGTTCTGCATTAGCTAATGTGGCCCATTATTTTTAGGCTCAGAAGTTATTTCCAGATGTAGTGAGACAACAGTAATCTATCACTTTTTCTGGGGACCACATCCTTGCCATGCCAGTGATCTCTCGGGGCTTGTTTACCATTTTCCGTGGGAGTGGCAGAGAAAGTGGTTAAGTTGTGTATTATCCAACCTCCTGGAGGAGAATCCATGTAATTCAGTTCAGTGATGTCTGCACATGTGGAATTTTAGTTCTAAATAAGCCCATTTGATATGAAGCAAAAATACCACAGAGAGAGAGATGATAGCTAGAATAGACCTGGGTAAATGTCTCCAGTAGATATGAAATGTATGTCTTTAAAGAAAATTCCATCAAAATGAAATGTGATTATCTGTGAGTGAAAAATTATTAAAATCATATTCTCTTCTTCATTCCACATCTTTGTGTATTCTCTTATAGGAAAGAGGAGACAGGAAGGAAAGAGAGAGAGGAACGCGGTGGCTCAGAGGTATCACAGCTTCACTGGGAGAAACCTGCAGGGGGGGCCCCCGTGGAGTCTGGGACCCACCTGCTGCTCACAGCCTGGGGGATACAGAGGGAATGAGGGGGGAGGGAGCCAAGCGGAGAGTTTTCTGGTTAAAACAGGAGTTTCACTAGAGTGTGATTTTTCTGATAAGGGCATCCAACAAGGGCCAGTGACAGAGAGGAGGGGGTTTGCTGTCTGGCTCACATGAATGATTTCTGGTAATTTTCCATATCTATCACCTATATCACTCAAAACCTTTGCCCTGGCCTCACATAATGCATTAAGAGTCACTCCCATGGCATTCAGCAGGATTTCAAATTGATGACCCGGTCCCTAATATATCATCAAAAGTAATTGACTGACAGTGCAGTGCTTGCAGTGCTGTGACCTGCATCCCGGAATCTGTGGCTCTGAGCAGGGAACCGATCCCTAGTTGATATGAGCACCCATATTTGATTCCTGGTTCTCATTAAGCCTGACTGCCATGGGAGCCTGTGCTGCATGGATCTCGCCAGAAGATACGGAGCCAAGGGCACTCTGCCTGAGTAGCAGAGAGGTTTCCACTCCCCGAGAGGCATCTGCCCTGTAGATGGTCGGCCCTTGTGCTGAGAACCTCCAAGTCTCCCCTTCCACATCTCCCATAGGCTCGAAGACAGAAGCCCTAGAAGTAGCTCCCCACCACCCACCGATGTGACCCGCAGCCAGGGGGCAGACCCTTGGTATCAGTTCCAATGCCACACATCCCTTTGCCTGGGTTGCTCTCAGGCACTCAGGGTACAGAATTCTCCACCCTATCCCAGGGCACCTGATCCCTGGGCACTGCCACTGTCTCCTGTTGTTCTGCCATGTTGTTTTTCTTTTAAGAGAGAGAGGGAGAGAGAGAGAATCAATTTTTATTTAGTTTCTCATGTGGCTTTCATTGCTCCAATACTTCGTTGTGTACATGGTGCTGGGGTTTGAACTTGTGTCCTCGCTCATGCCAGGCAAGCACCATAACCTCTGAGCCAACACTCCAACCCCTCTGCCACATTGCTAATTAAAGGAATTCCAGAAAGGCCTTGCCTTCCCAGTGCATTTTTACTCCAACCCTCCAAAGTGACTCCCCCAGCCCCAGGATGTCACTCTGTGACTGAAAGCCTGAGTCGAGCTGGATTCCTATGCCCTGTTCCCCTCGCCCTTGATCTCCTGAGCCCAGAACCTTGGATTTTGCATTTCTCTTCTGCTGTCCTTTGGTCTCACAACTGGGCTGGGATTGAGCCCCTAGGAGAGATCTTCCTTTTAGTCATAAAAGCTTTTATTTCTCGCTTTTTACTAGAAAGGGCATCTAGCCAGAAGCCTGCAGCACTACCTCTCCCTCCTTTTCACTAAAATGCTCATTCACTTAGAAGCTGAAAATCTGCCACCTCCAAACCAGCACAGATCCTCCAGCCCCGTGCTGGACCCCGAGGACCAGTGCAAGGGAGCGTGCCGGTTGCGCGCTGCTGTCTGGCTGGGTCATGCTGTAGAGTGCGCTTTCGCAGTAAAATACGTTTATTCTACCGGAAATAAGTGATAAGTGTGGTATGATACTGCCACAAGCCAACCGGAACACTTTCAGTGTTCTGAAGTTCAACTGGAAGAATAAACACTGAGAAGGACTAAAATATTCCAGAGAAGGAAAATCATAATGGGGCTTTACCACGTTAGGTAGTGGAGCCGGAGAGCAAGAGGACAAACAAAATCTCAATACCGACTCCATTAGGTATAACGCCTTGGGATAGGTTAAAAGTGGCAGTTTGAATCAGCTCAGGAAAGAATGGATTATTTAATGAAGAACCCATTACTCATTATTCCATGTTGGGGATAACTGGCTCACCGTATGCTTCTTCATGAAAACAATTTCAGATATATTAAATTTTAAAAATAGAGGAATAAAAAATTCTGCAAGAAAATATAGGTACACATTTGTGGGCCATAAGGATGCAGAAGGACCTTGCAGGCTTCCAAGCAAAAGCAAAGAGGAGAATGATGCAGCTGAATATGGAAAATATTTAACATCTTGTACTAAAAATCAAACTCAGTTGAAAGGCAAACAACAACCTAAACCAAAAGTTGTTACCCACATTATGGACATAAAATTGTGAAGGATTTTAAAACTAAATATGAGGGCTGGAGCGGTGGCTCAGTGGTTATGTTGCTTGCCCAGCATTCGAGAGTACACAGGTTCAAACCCCAGCACCCACATACACAACTGTCAGACAACAAAAGCCACGTGAAAAACAGAATAAAAATTGATTCCCTCTGTCTCTCTCTCTCTCTCTCTTTCTCTCTCACTGTCCTTCTCTCTTAAAAAAATTAAATATGAAAAGAAGTTTACACAGTGGTGAAAGAAAACAAAAACCTAAATAGAAATTATGAAAGGATATTGTAGGTATTCAATTCTGCTGTATGTGGCAGACGTCCAAATACATGTTAAACAAGATAAAACTTTATTTTTTTTTCCTAAACAGAAGTCTGACATTAGGTGGCTTCTAACACTGTTTGGACAGTGAGAGACCCCAGAACTGAATTTTCTGCAGTTATCCCGACCTTTCCCTCTTGGTCACAAGGTGGCTGCTGCCTCTCCAGTAGTGTGCCTGTGTTATGAGCTGGAAGATGAAGGAAAGACAAAGGAACCCAGCAGCTGACCTTTCACGTGTTCTTCTAGGAGCTTTTCCTAGAAGACTTCTATAAATTCCAAGAGCATGTCTTTGTCAGACTGTGCCACTTAAGGGTCCTCATTTACAAAGATGGTTTTGTAATATCCTTTCAGTGGGGCACACATCCCCTCCAACAGAATTAGAGTATTAGAGTTGCTGGAGAAGGGGAGAATGTGTTCTTTGCAGTCCACAGCAGTTCATGAAAAAAAAAAAAGATATTGCAAGTAAGTAGGTAACGTATGGCTCAGAGTACTGGCACCCGCCTGTAATCCCAGAGACTCAGGAGGCTGAGGCAGGAGGATCACAAGTTCGAGGCCAGCCTTGGCAACTTAGGCCTTAAGAAATTTAGCGAGACCTTGTTTCAAAAATAAAAAAATTTAAAAAAAATGCTGGAATGCAGCTCAGTGATTAAGCACCTATGGGTTTAATCCAAGGTACAAAAAAGGTAGTATATGCACAGATATAATCATTTATAATTTATAATAATGAAATTGGGAAAGATTAAGAACAGCATATACATCTGATAAGGATAGGATTAATCTGATAGCTTGTCCCTGTCACTGATTCTCATAGGGTAAATTGGTCACACTCTTCTAGAAAGCAGTTTGGCAACAGGTATTAAAAATATGAAGAATGTCCAAATGTTTTATTCTTTAAAAATTCCTTCTCTATAAATGTATTTAAGTGAAAAATTGTGGAGTGGGCAATGATTAATTCTAAAGATGGTCATGCATTCGTTTCTTCTCTCCCCTGCGATGCAAAGCTCTGGCCTTGCCAGCCAGCAGTGGCACCCTGCGGGAGGAGACCTCAGTCTGGTGGGCTGCAGTCCGTACCCCACCCAGTGTTCTGTGAGCCTGACTGGGTAAGGGAGACCTTTGTAAGACATGGACGCAGCTTTCATTATACAGTAATCAATTGTGAATAAGGTTAGGGACCTGTGATATTGTACAGCATGTGAGCTGAAAGGAGAGGCTTTGAGGGGGTGATGTTTGAGTGTGTGATTTTGGTCTAACCCACTTTCCAACAGTAAGGTATTGATTAGCTAAATTAACACATGGGTATATGTGTGTATCTTCATAATAGAATGTTATACTGCTATTAAATATGAGGCATAAAAGAACCCTTAATATCATGGAAAGATGTTCAAGCTGTATCCATAAAAAAGAAAATTGCAATTCAAAGACATATTTTAGATTTGCACACATGGAGTAAGGAAGGAGGGATGCATGTTAAAATGTTAATAGTGGCTGTTTCTAGGTGGTAAGATCATGTCATTTCGACTGTTTTATAAGCTCCAAAGTACACTTCAGAAGATTAGTTCATATTCAGAAATAAACCCTGATATTTGTAAGGTTTCCTGGTCTTTGGAGTTCCCTTTCCTAATGGCCGGTTTTCGTGCAAAGTGGAGAAGGTATCCTCCTTGAAGTGAGCAGCCTCCCTGAAGCTCCTGTGTTAATGGATGGAATCCTCAGTGGTGGAGTGGTTGGACTGTGATAGCTGTAACCCAATCTGCACGCTAGTTTGAATGGACGGCCAGGTGGTAACCATAGGAAGTGGGTGTAGGAGGTGGTCACTGGGGAGCCATGGAAGGGGGCATCTTCCCTGCAGCCCCTCCTCCTCTCTCTCTGCTCCCTGGCAGCCCTGAGTGAAGCAGCTCTCCTCTCTCACAAGCTTCCACCATGATGGTCTGCCTCACTTGGGCCCAGAGCAACGGAGTCATGCACCAGGGGCTGAACCTCTGCAGCCATGAGCCAAAGTAAACTTTTACTCCTCGAAGTTGTTATTGTGAGATATTTTGGTCACAGTGATGAAGAGCTGACTAACACACAGTGTCTCACAGCTCTTTGGCCCCGGTAGGGATACTTATGAAGCAGCCAGGCCATCTCCCTTATTTTCACATGGGGTCGCTGTTGGCCCAGGGAGAAGCAGTGGTGGGTGGTGTCCTCTGAACTACTTCTGGGTATATACCAAGGAGAATGGAAATCAGGGAACCAGACAGGTGTTTGTATACCATGTTCCTGATGGCCTTATTCACCACAGACAGAGTGGAAACAGCCCATGTGTCCCTCCGAGGCTGAAGGGATAGACAGAATGTGATCTCTACGTACACCATTATCACTCAGACTTAAGGACTAAGGTGGTCGTGACACATGCCGCAGCGTGGGTGACCCGTGAAGGCCTGACGCTGAGTGAAAGACGCCAACCACGGGAACTGTGTGATGCCTCTTGCTGGCTAGTCCCAGAACAGGACGCTTCACAAAGGCAGCAGGTAGAATGTGGTTTCTAGGGGCTGTGCGGAGAGGTGGCAGCCAGTTAGTGTTCAATGGGAACAGAGCTTCAGTTTGGGAACATAAAACAAATTCTGGGGGCTGGAGCGGTGGCTCAAAAGTGACAGTGCTTGCCTGGCATGCATGAAGATGTGGGTTCATGGGGGCTGGAGTGGTGGCTCAGTGGTTACTGTGCTTGCCCGGCATGCGCGAGTACACGGGTTCAAACCCCAGCACCCACGTACACAACAAAGTGTTGGAGCAATGAAAGCCACATGAAAAACTAAACAAAATTGATTCTCTTTCTGTCTCTGTCACTGTCCCCCTCTGTTTAATGAAAAGAATTCTGCAGGTGGGCAGTAGTGATGGCTGCACTTGATGCTATAATGCCACTGAGCCCTCCACTAAGTCATGGCTAAAATGGCTATTGGGGGGAGCGTATTGGGGATTGGACTCAGGGGTGCTTAACCACTGAGCAACATCCCCAGCCCTTTTTAAGTGCTTTTTTTTTTTTAACTTTTATTTTGAGACAAGTTCTCACTAAATTGCTGAGGTTGGCTGGCTTTGAACTTGTGATCCTTCTGCCTCAGCACCCTGAGCCGCTAGGATCAAATTTCTGGATCATTATATTGAACCACAATTTAAGAAAGAGAAAGAGATTTTAGAAAAGTATTGAAAAAATGAGGCTTAAGCAGTTCCCATGGCCTCACTCTGAACGCAGAAGTTGTGCCGTGTTACTCTGAAGGCTTCCCTCGCCTCCATAGCCTGCAGCTGACTTGAGTGAAATTCCCTAAAGGGAGGTGCTGTGTAAGGCGAAGGGTGCTGTTTGGTGACGTCACTTCAGTCTTCAGAGCTTACCATCATGTTGAGCCTGTTTTCAAGAATGGGGGTGGGGAATCCAGATAAACAAGAGCTGGTGAGCTGTCCTTCATCTGGTGGAGGACTGTGACCTCCAGGGACCCTCACAGCCTCTCTATGATCCTTCTTCTGCTGCATCTCATTTGTTGGATTTTGGTGTTCTTCTTAACAGGATTTCTGTAAGGTGCATTAAAAGAACAGAAGCACATACCTGTACAAAAATGTAAATGTTTAATCTCATTGTCAAATATTTTGAAAAATAACAAGGGATGATAAGAAAGGAGGAGAAGGGGAAATGTTGGAACTGAGATAAAGCATGCATTCCAAGCAGTTATAAATGTCACTGTATATACCATAGCTATATATATATATATATATATATATATATATATATATATATATGTATATATATATATATAAAATGTTCTTCATAGATGTAAGAATTATGACACTGCATTTGGTTTTTTTAAGGAACAATACAGGACCCAGGAGAAATCAAGGGATCAGGGACAGGAGGAGGGAGGTAGAGGGATGTGTGTGTGTGGGGGGGTATTGAATAAATTGTAGTGCTGAATTGTGTGCATTTAGGAATATGTGACAACTAATCCCAACATTATGTAAAACTATAATGCACTAATAAAAATAAATTTTAAAAAAAGAACAGCAGCAGAAGACAGGAACCTAATTCCATCAGTGAGAATGAACCACCAGAGAAAGCCCTGACCCCACATCCTCTGATTCTTGGGGCTGGCCCCTTTCCCAGTGGTCACCTTGCCTCAGAAACGCCCCGTCCACCAATTCTAGTGCAGTCTATCTACTGGCACCAAAGGACGCTCCCTGGTAATTTTTGGCTTTTTATTAAGCTCCAAGTCCTGCTGCAGACCTTCCAAGTGTCTCTGGCAACTTCAACCGCACATCTGAATTTTCCAGCGTTTGGCTTCCATACACTGTTCCCTTCTTGGGCTGCCCTTCTTCCTCCTTCAAGGGTGAATACAAACACCAGCTCCTGATTGGCACCTTTTCAGGTTCCCAGAAGTAATCTCTCTCGCTCTCAACCTATGAGTGTTTTTTTAGGAAAGAGAGAGAGAAAAGGAGAGAGAATCAATTTTAATTTATATTTTCATCTGGTTTTTTTTTTCCTTCCGCTTAGTTGTGTATGTGGTGCTGGGGTTTGAACCCAGGTCCTCGAGCTTGCCAGGCAAGTGCTCTACCACTGAGCCAACCTATGAGTTCTTTAATGTGTTGCTCCGCCTCTGCAGTATGTTCTGAATTCAGATCATTCACTAAACTGCTGTAAGTCCTCTGTAGATCAAGTTGCTGGAGGGCGAAGTGGGTTTTTCCTTAATCATTGTGTTTGCCAGACAGCAGGGCACAGGGGAGGTACTGACGGGTGCTGAGTGAGCACTGACCAGAACACGCAGAGTTCCAGTGGCTCATTTCTAGAGTCACTTGTAGGGTACATATGTTCAATTTGAATCCTTGGCTGTAAGCAATTTTTAAAAATTTCTCATTCTCTTAATATTGCTAGTATCTTCTACATCTTCCACGAGGATCTTCTGCCCCTCTCCCACACTGATGGCTTAAAATGGTAGCAGTAAGAGCTGAACTCGAGACAAAGTGGAGGACCTACGTCCATGACCAGAACAAACGGAATCACCAGAGCAATCGGAAGTAGCTGCAGTCAGCATATCTTTGAGTTAACGAACTCAGCAGATGATATACTGGTTATAATTGCTGGGGATGTGTGACATTAATGTTGTGCTTGTCCTTATCCACACAGAAAGACTTTTCGATGGAAAGTTGGGAATAGGACTGATATTTGAAGCTCTTTCTCTGTGGAGCAGATACTCCCTGGTCGTGATGTGTTCTGTGGGGTTTGGAAATTCAAATTGTAACTGGGGTCGTAGAGTGTTCATCACTGATCAGGCCTTCACCATGTGCTAGGTACTGTGCTCGGGTTATAGGCGTTGTTGCTGGGCCAGTCCCCTCTGAAGTAGGCTTTGTGGTTAGCCCCACAAATGGACCTGGAACCAGGGCTTACGGTGGCGAAGTGATCTGACCTGATCTAGGTCACACAAGGGCAAGTGGAAGAAGCCAATGGGAGTCAGGACGGCTGCCTCCAAAGCTCCCTTCTCGTCAGCATGCTGAAGAGCCCCAGACTGAGGGTCAGGAATTTGTCCTCTCCCAGCTTGGCAGAGGAGTGGGAAAGTGCATTAACAGAGAAACCTGTCAAAATTCTTTTTACAAAATGAATGTTTCAGTGCTCCAACATTTCATTTTATTCCTATACTTGTATTCTTGAAACTCTGTGTTTAGTTCCCACTGATCTTTCATACCATAATTAGTTCAAGTGACAGCTTTAATGTTTTAAGGCACTTAAGGGGAGAAATATAACAGGATTCTCGCTAATTCTCTTCTCTTCAGGGATTCCAAGAACCGTTTTTGAACAAAGTGCTTTGGATTATAATCTAACAATGGTGCCAGAGTCATCTGATTAGTCTTCTCTTTGAGAACTAGAAACACTCCAAATGCTTCATAGAGAAGTCCAAGGTTGATAGCTATAAATATGAGAGTCAACAACTATTTGCCGTGTGTTTTAAAATATCAGAGAAGATTTTCAATGTTCCTACAAGAAGTGATAAATGTCTGAAGGAAAATATATGCCAATGTCATTGTCCTGATCATTGCACTGTACTGTAATGTCACGCTGTGTCCCATAGATAGGTACAATTACCATGTGCCAATTAAAGGTAAAAATATACTTTATGGTTAACAACTCATTGTATGTTTCAAAACAGATGGAAGTGAAGATTTTAAATGTCCCCAACACAAAGAAACGATAAATGCCTACATAAATTGAAACATCACACTGAAGTCTACAATTAGGTACCATTATTGCAAGTCAAAATGACTTTTAAAAGAGCACCAGGGCTTTCTCAATCAGTTATCTGGGCTCCTCTCAATGCTGTGCACCCCCCAAACTGTCTGAAACTCACCTGACTTTCACCTCTCTGCCTTAGCTCGTGAAATTCCTGTTACTCCAGATACCTTTCTCTATTGGTCTGACTACTAGATATGCATTGGCCAAGTTGTGGGTTGTTCCAGATTTCTTCAGAAGGGCAAAGCTGTGGTGGCTAAGCTGGGAGTTCTGCCCTTGCGACCTCGAGCAAACATCTTGACCTCAGTCTGCATCCAGTTTCCCATCTGTTCAATGGGGATGTGAAGAGAAGCGTCCCGTAGGGCAGCTACTGGGTTGAAATGTCCCCTGAGAATCTTTACCATAACCAGCAGCAAACTGGGTGAATGCCGCTGTCCCCGCTGCTCCCTTCCCAGCGCTAGTGTTCTACCCCATTGCGTCTTGTGCTAACACTAGCATAGTACCTGCTACACAAATGGCTGGTGTCCGTTTGTATTCCCCCTTCCTTAGGCTATAAACTCTTCAAGGACAGGGACTGTGAATTTAAGTTCTTCATTTCAAATGCCTTGGACAGTATCTAATATAAAGCAGGCATTTTACATACCATGATCTTAATTGACCTCCGCGTGAGATAGATGCTTCAGTAAGCAACATTTTGTAGCTGAGGAGCAAAATGCCCTTTCTACAGCACACCAGTGACAGGATTGGGGCTTAAATGAGGTGCCATGACTCTGTCCAGTGCTTCTTCTGAGAAGGCTAAAGGACCCAGATTGAGAGCATGGATTTTGAAAGCAGCCAGACCTAACTTCAAAGTCACCAGCTGTGCCCTGGGCCAAGTTATTTAATGTCAAAAACATCTATTTCCTGGCCTTTGACTCTGGGTCACCAAAGAACTGATTTCGCAGGACAGCTCAGTACCAGCTCACAGTGAGAGCTCAATTCACAGTCACCATTGCCATGAGGGTTAAACTGTGGTCCTTCAGTATGATCTGGACGCCCAAATCCCGGGAACGCATCACGATCCCAAAGCAGCCAGTGCAAGAGAGAACCACGAGCCCGTGAGAGCGTGTCAGTCCTGTTCCCCTACGCTGCATTTAGCACTTTGCTGTGAAGAAAGAAAGGACAGTCCTCCACCCCTTCCACCTTCTTCCCAACATCCCAACACTCTCATGCCAGGCACGCGCAGTTTCTCCCATGTATCTCCAGTTTAGCTCGCACTGCTGCATTTTGAGTTGGAGAGGAGGTGGTGTGGGAGCTAATTCATCAAGGGTAGAGAGCGGTACATCATTCACTCACCAATAAAGATGGTGAAACACTCTGATGTGCTTCAGGCTCGGTCAAAGCATTAAAAAGGGCATGTGCTCTGCGGAAGGCTCCAGAAATTAACGTTCCTGGTCATCTGCACATTTTTAGAAGGAGGTTTTGCTCATTGATTCAACTTAGCTCAACTGCTAGTTAGTATCAGGCATGGTGGGGACTTCAGAAGTGAAAAGGAACTATATAATCTGCAGGAAATAGGTACAAAAGGAAAATGAGACGGATATGGAAATTAATTGAAGATACAATAGAGGACTGGGAAGGAGAGATGATTTACAGCGGATGTTAGGGGAGGAAGGAGGGGGCATTTCATTTCAGCCTTGAAGGATGGGGAAAGGTTGCGCAGGAAAAGGGCCCAGCCCAGGTGAGGTGCAGGAGGGCCGGGGGCAGCCTAGGGCTGGGGTTTGATGCAGGCAACAAGGAGCTTAGGACTGTCTCAGCAGAGGCTGTTGGATTGGCAGATCTGGGCTGCACAGAGTCCTTGGGCAGCAGTGCACTGGGCAGCCACTGAAGCAGAGAGACCTTTGGATGGAGGTCTGCATGGAGTCAGAGGACTGGACGCGTCAGGTCTTCCGTACATGCTTAGTACTAAGTTACAGAACCGGGTTCACCACTGCTCTCCCTGGCTTCTGTAGGACCGTCCTGAAATCTGGTGCTAATTTTTAAAAAAATTTATTGAGGAGTTGTGTTGTTGTACAATCATACATGAATATTTAATAATAATATGATATGCCCCTGATCCTAATCCAGAATCACCCCCACGTCACCCACATCCCAGTCTCTTGAGTTCTCTACATACAGATATAAATGTCTCTCTCTCCCTCTCTTTCTCTTTCTTTCTCCCCCCACCTCTCCCCACTATATATATTGAATTTTCCAGAATTAAATGATTGCAAAAGAAATATTTGGCATCTTGGGGGAGTAACGAGTAAGCTACATTATTGATTACCCCCCAGACCCCTTCCTCTCCCCTCCCTATCTCCTCTTTCCTCCCCCATCCTTACATACCCGTGGTTCCCCTATAATATGTGCTCCTTTGACTTAGGTGAGTCTAGTACATGCACTGAACCTTTCACCCAAGCCTGGGATTTGCTTGAGTCTCTACAAATGAGAGAAAACATTTGACCCTTGACTTTCTGGGTATGGCTATTTTTGCTCAGCATAATTTCTTCCCTTGCCATCCATTTATCTTCCCATGCTGTGATATCATTGTTTCTAATACTTGAGTAGAACTCCATTGTATGTATGTATGTGTATATGTGTGTGTGTGTGTATGTGTGATATAGATATGATATATGTGTGTGTGATATGTGTATGTATATATATAGATATGTATATATATGTGTGTGTATATATATATATATATATATATACATATATATATATATATTTTTGATCCATTGATCCAGTGATGGATGTCTGGGTTGATTCCATAGTTTAGCTATTGTAAATTGAGCTGCTATGAACATGGATATTGCTGTGTCACTGTAATGTGCTGATTCTAACTCCTCTAGGAAAATACCCAGAAGAGGGATAGCTGGTTCGTATGGTGGATTCAACTCTAATTTTTTGAGGAATCTCTACACTGCTTTCCAGAGAGGCTGAACCAGTCTGCAGTTCCATCCAACAGTGTGCTAATATTCCTACCTCCCCACAACTCCTCCAGCATCTGTTACTGTTTGTATTCTTCATCTTTGCCAGAATGACTGGAGTGAGGTGAAATCTTAAGGTAGTTCTGATTTGCATTTCTCTGATTACTAGTGATTCAGAACACTTTCTCATCTATTCATTGGCTTGCTTGATCCTCTGTTGAGAAGTTTCTGTTTAGCTCTCTGGCCCAGTTATTGATTGGATTATTTGTGGGTTTGATATTAAGTTTTCTGAGTTCTTTGTAGATTTTGGTTATTAGTCTCCTGTCAGGGGAGTCACAGGCCATGATTATCTCCAAATCTGTAGGTTCTCTCTTGACTGTTTTGACCAATTCCTTAACTGAGCAAAAGCTTTTTAGTTTAATGGTATCCCACTCATTGGGTTTTGACTTTAATTCTTTCGCTTTGGGAGTCTTGTTGAAAAAGTCATTGCCTACTCCCACATGTTGGGGTATTGCTCCTAATTTTTCTTTTAGCTATTGTATGGTAACTGGTTTAATTTCTAGTTCCTTGATCCATTTTTACTTTACTTTTGTTCAAGGTGAGAGATAACGATCTAATTTCAACTTTCTAAAAGTGGCTGTTCAGTTTGTCCAGCATCATATGCTGAATAAGTTGTCACTCCTTCATGTTATATTTTGACCCCCTTTGTCAAATATCAGATGTTTAAAGATTTGTGGATTTGTTTCAGAATCTTCTATTATGTTCCATTGGTCTTCATGCCTGTTTTAATACCAATACCATACTGTTTTTATTCCTATAGCTCTATAGTATAAATTTATATTGGGTATTGCAAAATTTCTGTTTCATCTTTCTTGCTTAGTAATGTTTTTGCTATTCTGGATTTCTTGTTATTCCAAATGAATTTGAGAATTACTTTTTCTATATCTACAAAGAATGATTTTGGTATCTTGAGGGGAATTGCATTGAATCTGTACAGCACTTTTGTCAGAATGGCCATTTTTTTGGAGATAAAGTGATCTAATTTTACTTATTTTCTTTTTTAAATTAAGAGCTGAGTAGTTTTACAATCATGAATGTGTATAAAGTAACAATATGCTATGCATTTGATCATAAACCACAGTTACCTCCACATTGCCCACACCCCAGTCTCTTGATTCTTCTATATTATACCCCTAACAAATACAATTGACTAAATATATATGTGATTGTGAATTTTACAGAATTAAATGATTGTGTACATATTTGACTTCTCAGGGGCTGATTAAGAGTATGCTACATTATTGATTGTCTCACTAGATCCTTCCCTGTCTTCCCTCCCTCTCCTATCCCCCTCCCTCTTTCTCCCCCCTCTCCTCTACATGACTATGATTTCCCTAGATTATGTGTTGCCATGTCCTCAGTGGCTCCCATACATGAGTTTGACTACCTTTCTTTTCACTCATGCTTGGGTTTATTTCCAGCCTCTACAAATGAGTGCAAACATTCGATCCTTGACTCTCTGTGCTTGGCTAACTTTGCTTAGCATGATTTCTTCCATTGCCATCCATTTACCTTCAAAGGTTGCAATATCATTTTTTTCCTAATAGTTGAGTAGAACTCCATTGTGTATATGTATATGTGTATGTATACATATGTGTATATACATACACATATACATATACATACACACATATATATATATGTATGTATGTATATATATATCAGAGCTTTTGGATCCATTCATCCAGTGATGGACATCCATGTTGATTCTGTAATTTAGTTACTGTAAATTGAGCTGTGATGAACATTGATTTTGCTGTGTCACTGTAATGTGCTGATTCTAACTCCTCTGGGAAAACACCCAGAAAAGGAATAGCTGAGTTGTATGGAGAATGGCCATCTTAATTATATTAATTCTGCCTAACCAAGAACATGGAATGTCATATCATCTTTTCAAGTCTTCTTCAATTTCTGTTTTCAATGTAGAGATCTTTTTCTTACCTTGTTAGATTAATTCCCATGTATTTTATTCTTTTTGAGGATATTATGAATGGGATCAATTTCCTAATTTCTTCTGCCCTATTATTGTTAGCATACAGGAAAGCTATTGACTTATGGGTGTTGATCTTGTAGCCTGCCACTTTGCTAAATCTGTTTATAAGTTCAAGTGGTTTTGTGGTGGAGTTGTTTGGATGTTCCAGATATAGGATCTTGTCATCCAAAGGGGCTAGTTCAACTTTTTCTGTCCCTCTTCTTATCCCTTTGATTTCTTTCTCTTGACTGATTGCTCCAGCTAGGGTCTCAAGGACTATACTGAATGAAAGTGGTGAGAATGGACAGCCTTGTCTTGTTCCTGTGTTTAGTGGAAATGCTTTCAACTTTTCTCCATTTAGTATTATACTAGTTGAGGATTTGTCATATATGGTCTTTACATAGTTCAGATAAGTTTCTTTGATCCCTATCTCCTCTAGAGTTTTGATCATAAATAGGTGTTGGATTTTATCGAAGGCCTTTTCTGCATCAATGGAGATGATCATATGGCTTTTGTCCTTAATTCTATTTAAGTGATGAATCACATTTATTGATTTGCATGTCAAACCTGCTTTGTATTCCTGGAATGAAGCCTACTTCATTGTGATGAATTATCTTCTTAATGTGATTTTGCTAGAATTTTATTAAGGATTTTTGCATCTATGTTCACCAGGGATATTGGTCTGTAGTTTTCTTTTTTTAGTGTGTCTTTGTTGGGTTATGGTTCCCTTATAAAAAGTGTTTAGGAGAGTTGCCTCCTTTTCAATTTCTTGGGATAGCTTAATAAAGAGGGGTGTTAGCTCCTCCTCGTAGTTGTGGTAAAATTCAGTGGGGAATCCATCAGGTCCTGGGCTTTTCTTCTTCGGAAGGCTTTTAATTCCTGTATGGATTTCAGTGCCTCTTATTGGGGCCCGGAAGTTGGGTAGACAGGTGGCCAATGAAAAGAAGGACTGTGAAAACGCAGGGTGAAGGAGAAGAGAGAAGGCAAGCAGGAGTCACCAGGAGCATGTTGGCTTGATTGGGGCCCAAGAGGGGCTCAGACTCAATGTCTCTGACTTGACCCTCTATGGCTCCGTGGAATAATACCATGCACTGGGATAATAATGATCCTGAGATGCTGCACAAGTGCTCCTGAAGAGTTTTACGGATTTGGGAAAAGTAGAATTATTTGTTAGGGCAGTCTCATTCTAAAAATAATATATAAATTAATTAACTCCCCAATGAGAAGCTAATTTTTACATTAAAATAAGTAAAGCATTAGTGACTCTACTCCTTGCTAGTAGCATCAGTAAAAGATAAAAATATCTTTAGATCAGTGTATCTCCTACCCTGATACCAAATTGCTCTAACATTTTCACCCAGAGAACTTTCCAAGAATCAGCTTGGTAAACATTTACTATTCTCATGTAAATGAAACGGCATTGAAAGTCTACCTTGATCCCCCCCCCCCCCCATCTCCCCTATTTACCAAATACCTGGAGTTCTCCTGCTCATAATCTTGTCTTTGGGGATGACTGCAGGAATGCTGGGTTTTGTTTTGTTTTGTGTTATGCTAGGCACTGGGGATTGAACCTCAGGGCGCTCAGCCACTGAGCCACATCCCCAGGCTTTTTTTATTTTTTAGCCAGGGTCTTGCTAAGTCGCTGAGGGCAGGAATGCTGGTTTTCGAAGGCAAATGCCTGTGTTAGGGGCCATTGCATTGCCAGCCTGTCTCCCTGAACTCACCCTGCAGTGCCTGGACTGCACCACTAGGTGCTGTTCTTGTCCTCTTGCTCATCGGAACAAGTCTGTCTTTCAGAAATCAGCATCAAAGATGCTTTTAAAAGTGCAGAGTGGGTCTTTTTAAAAACCCAGTTACTTCACTAGTTTTTAATAAACAGTATCTTACATAAACAGAGAACTATACAAATTAATACAAGCAGCAGGTGCATAGTTCCAACTACTGGGGATTTTGAGGCAGGAGGATCACCAGAGTCCGGGATTTGGAGGCCAGGCTGTGCAACATAGTGAAAGCCCCAACTCAAAACGGAAACAAAACCAGAAACAAACCAAAAAAATAAAAATCAAATCGAATTATCATCCTCGACATCCAAAAGATTGAAGCCAAGGCATCTATGTTGAGTATTTCCTGAAGCTGTACTCAGACCTTACTCAGACCCTACATTTGGTACAGGGATGCTCTAGTGTGAGTTTCTCGGAATCTGGGCCTCCAATTCCAAAATCTACTGAGTCTCACAAGTTTGTCCAGAAGCGAGGCTCCTCTAATGTGCCAGCATGGGGTTTGCAATTAGGTAATTGGTGCTTACTTGATTAAATTGTTCTCAGTGCATTTATACACCCACTTTTTGAAAATTTTTCCTGCTTTCTTTTAGTAACTAAGTTGAACTAAAAAATAAGTCAACCACAAAATGAATGTTTCTTTCTTTCTTTCGCTCTGACTCTTCAGCACAGGAGTGTACTTTCTCAGCAGTTACATCTTTTCAGCACCAGAAAAATTTAGGAAAGCCGGAGAAATGTTAGCAGTTCAGTTTGGAAGATGAGAACAGCCACTCACCGTGCATCTGAGTTCCATTTTAAAAGTGGACATACTGGAAACTAGTGCTCATTCCTTATAACTAAAGCACAGAACGATAGATAGCATCCAGAGTAAACCACAGCATGCTCTTAGCTACACAGGAATCAAAACGTAAAGCCATTTTCACCTATGAGCAGGGACTCAAGATTAAGATTCTGAAAGTAAATAATAAAATCAACAGACAAACTATCAAATACTAATTGTCTACCCTTGTTATCAAGAAAAAAAAACCAGTTTATATACATGATTTATTGAACCCTTCCAGCACAGCTGTGAGACATACATATTGGACTCTGCTCCCAGGTAAGAAAATTAAAACTCAGAAAAACGATTGTTCATGACACTCAGTTACGTTAAACTGAGATGAGAAAGCAAGATGTTGGGCTTCCAGGGTGCTTTCTGCACACAGATAACCACATGGGAATGTTTGAAGAGGAATAATGAAGATGCCTGAATGAAGGGGGGCATCAATGGGCAGTGCCAATCAGACTTCACTCACTCAACTTTCTGTTCAGTTGTAGCCACTAAACAATCAAAATAAACCTAAAATTTTTGAGACAAAGGAAAGAGAGGAAGGAAATAAAATCTGGCCAACCCAAAAGAAAGTAGGGGAAAATATATAGAAAAAGAAGGGTAAATGGAAGAATAAAATATGATGGTAGAAATAATTCCAAATATATTACTAATCATCTTTAAGCTGAAAACATTTAGATGACAAAGTGGATAAAAGGAATAAGATCCAGCTGTATGCTGTACACAAGAAATTACTAGGGCTGGAGCAGTGGCTCAGCAGTTAGCGTGTTTGCCTGGCATGCGCAGGACCCAGGTTCAAACTCAGCACCACATATATTGCTAAGTATTGGAGCAATGAAAACCAGATGAAAAGCTAAATAAAGCTGATTCTCTCTTTCTCTTTCTTTCTCACTCTTTAAAATAAATAAATAAGACTTAAAAATAAAAAGAAATTACTAAGGAATAAAGGTTACGAGTATACAACGAGGAGAGCAACCGCCAAGAAGAGACAATTCTACAATCTGCGTGCGTTTCCTTACACAGGTTGAGACGTACGTGAGCAAACATCGAAAAGCTGAAAAAAGAAAACAAGGGTCACAATCCCTAACACCTGACCCTTAGTTATTGATTTGACCTGAGAAGCCCCATTTCCAAGCGTGGCCTAATGGATATGGTCGGAATATCGCACCCCACAAATAGAGAGCGCACTCCTTTCGGGAGCCAATGGGACACTTATGACATTGACCAAGTACTAGGTCATGAGCAGTTCTTAACCAAAAGCAACGCCCACAATAAATAAATGAATAAATAAATAGTAAATAAGTAAAATCAGATAGGCAGCACTCTCCAACTACAATGTAAATGGATTATAAATTATTGGCCAAAAACTAAATGAAAAACTCAGATGTTCAGAAATTCAATAATATACTTCCAAACAATCTTTGGATCAAAGAATAAATTAAGATGACACTTAGAAGGTATTTGAATTAATTTGTAAAAATTTTACAAAATCAAAAAAATAATAAAAATTCTGAGAAATAGAAAATTTAATAATTCAGCTACTTAAAAGGAAATTGATAGTCCTATTTTTCTTATCTGAGAAAAAACAAATTATGGAAAATTAATAAGCTATGTAGTCACTTCAGTTATTTTTTTTTTAAAGTAGAACTTCCCTCCAAAGAGGAAATGAATAAAAGCTAGAAATTAATGAAATAGAAAAATCAGGGTCAAAAAATTGAAAAGATCACAAAGTGAAAATTCAGTTCACTGAAAAGACCAGAATCATAGATAGAACTCAGCAGGATTATGCCAGTGAAAACAAAGACACACAGACAGCAGGCATATGAAAATTTCCTCTTCGCTGATTGTTGGAGAAAGGTAAACTGAACCACCATGCTGAGCTATTGCCTGACGACATTAAGGATGCTCATTATATGGGCTGGAGTAGTGGCTCAGGCTCAGTGATTTGAGCACTTGCCTGGCATGTGCAAGGAGCCAGGTTCAAACCCCAGTGCCACGTATACAACTGAGTGTGGACGAAACAAAGGCTGGATGAAAAAATAAATAAAGTTAATTCTCTTTCTCTTCCTCTCTCCATCTCTCTCTCTTAGAAAAAAAAAAGATGCTCACTATATAACAAAAAAAAAAAAAAAGAAAAGAAAAAGAAAAAAATGAAAACACAGCAAATAATAAGTGCTGGAGAGGATGTAGAGAAACTGGGTCCCTTGTGTGCTGGTGGGAATGTAAAGTAGCACAGCCACTATGGAGAATAGAATGGAGTTTCCCTAAAAGCTGAAAACAGAACTGCAGATAATTCAGCAGTCCCACTTCTGGGTATATGTCCAAAAGAAGTGAAAACAGGGTCTCAAAGAGATGTTTGCACACCATGCCCACCCACTGCAGTGCTATTCACAGAAGCCAAGGGGTGGAAGTAACGTCGATGTCCATCCCCGGATGAGGGCATAAGCAAAACATGGTGTTCACCTGTGACGGAACATTATCCAGACCTTAAAAAGAATCCTGCTTCCGATGCACCGTGGGTGAACCTGGAGGGCCTTATGCTGACTGAATAAGCCAGTACAAATGCAGAAATGTCATGTGATTTCACTGATGGGAGGTATGTTGAGCTGTGAAACTCCTGGGAACAGAAAATAGAGAGGTGGGGGGCTGGAGCAGTGGCTCGGTGGGTGTGGTGCTTGCCCGGCATGCACAGGTACGCAGGTTCAAACCCCAGCACCCATGTACACAGCTAAGAGAGCAATGAAAGCCATGTGAAAAACTCAATAAAAATTGATTCTCTCTCTCTCTCTCCCGCTCTCTCTCTCACTGTCCTTCTATCTTAAGAAAATAAAGAAAAAACAAAGAAAATAGAAAGGTGGCTGTCAGGGGACTGGGGAAAGGATGGGGAATTTGATGGACATAGAGTTTCAATTTTGCAAGACGGAAAAGTTGCAGAGATCCGTCTTATAACAATATGAATATTCCTAGCGCTGAACTGTACACTTAAAAATGGTTAAGATGGTAAGTTTGGTGTTATGGGCTTTGCACCATAACTCACTTTTTTTTCTCAAAAAGAGAAGAAAGAAGTACATAGCATGAGTAGTGAAAAAAGACATAAAAATGATAAAGGTATGTCACAACACCAGTAATTTTATGTTAATAAAACTGGTAACTTATAATATACAATTATCTGTAAAAATATAGATACTCATAGTCAAGATGAGGTAGAGAACCAGAACAATACTAAAACCACCATGCTGGTTTTACAATATGAATTCATACAATAAAGAAATATGCCTGTATGACATTATAGGCAAGTTTAAAAAGTCTTCCAAGAAATGAATAGCCCAGTGTTCTAAAAGTCCTCCCAGAGATAAAATACGAGGGAACTCTGCCAAACTTAGTTACTGAGGTTAGTAGAATCTTGGTCCCAGGATCAGGCAAGGACTGTAGGTGACAGTAGAAATTAACTCACTGTATAAATGTATATGTAAAAACCCCAAACAAGTATAAATAAACTGACTTGGAGGACAAATGAATGCATGTCTACACCTGTATCTAGGTCGGTCTACCTACCTACTTCTGTCTGTTTATTTATTCATCTCCATGTCCATCTATATGCCTACCACCTACTATCACATCACCAGATGTAAGTATGGTTTAACATTAGGAAGCATATTAATGTGATCCATCACATTTACAGAATAAAGGGAAAATATGTAATTATGTCATTATACAAAGAAAACTTATTGAATAAAATTTAACATTTAGAAGGAAGGACAATTTTCCTTCCTCCCTCCCTTCCTTTCCTTGTTTTTCCTCCCTCCCTTCTTTTTTCCTTCTTGTGGTGCTGGCGATTGAGCTCAGGGCCTTGCCCATGCTAAGCAGGCACAAGAAGATACTTTTCTTAACTTAATAAAGGAGCGTCCCTGAATTCTACTGCATAGCAATGCGGAAATGTTAAGAGCATTTTCTTTCAAATCAGGGAAACTCTGCTCAACAGAGTCTAGATTTGTGAATAAGATGAGAAAAAGAATTATAAGCTTTCAGGATTTTCAAGAAAGCAACACAACTGTGTATATTCATGAACAACATATCTACATTGCATATATATATATATTATTTGTAGATAGGCATTTCAAAAACATGCAAAGGAAGGAGTAATATTAAATTCAGTCTGCAGGTGACCTCTGGACAAGAGGTGAGGAAAGGGAGTGGGGAAAGCTACCTAGGGGCTGTAGATTATTTTTATAATTTTTTAAGATCCTAAGTAAATCTGACAAAATGTTAAGATTTGACCACTGATCAAGATGGTGTTTATTACCATGTTCTTTATATTCTTCTGCAAGCTGTAACTAAAATTTTTTTATTTTTGCTAAAAGTTGGTCATGCCTACCTAGAAATTTTTCAACAAACTGTGTTACTCATTTTTTAAAAGGTGCATTCTGTTGTGGGATCCTGAGGGGAACAGCTGAACAAGTGTGATTTTAAAACACAGATACGAAACAGCACCCATGGAGAAAAACTGTTCTGAGGAACCTGATGCGGACTGCTTTTGATTCTCAACTCATTTGACCCCAGTCACTGGGCTGGTAGAAAGGAAGGGAGCAGATTTCAGGCTTTGCATGCAAAGTTTTTTGTCTACATTTGAGATGGAATAATAGAATAATAAAGCTATCTGATTCAAGATCTTGAACTGGACACGTTCACCTGCTGAAATTGCATTCAAATGATGATTAAGAAGTAAAATATACATATATATATGATTAAGAAGTAATATATATTATACACATAATATATTATATGTGTGTGTGTATATATATATATAAAATCTCAAAAGAGCTTATGAGACATTCTATAAAGAATCCAGCAATTTTCCGAACAATAGTTGAAAAGGCAAGGATTTTGAACTCTGAAGCAAAGTGAAAAAAGATAAAGTCTTTTGTTTGTGTGGAGGGCCCAGCAGTGAGGAGGCTGCTGACCGCCAGGAAGAGACCCACACAGAGACCTCAGGGAACATGAGGCAGAATGGGCAGGGGCATAGGACACTGGGGTTGGTGGGAGGCCTCTGGAATACTGGGTGCTCCCCTGGGAACCCCTCACCAGCCTCAGGCACCCAGGTGTTGGGATCACACCACCTCCCTCTGCCATCCCACTCCCTAGACTCTAGGGGAAAAGGAAAGAGCTTTTCTTGAGAAACTGACCAACCGCCTGGGGAGTCACAGAAGTGCGGGTGATGGGGCCTTCGAGTCAAGTCTGTCCCTTTAACGATTTGGTGGCCGTGGTGGAGGTAGCTTAGAAAAGCCAGCTTGACCTCTCAAGTCACGCACTTGACCCCACCCGGATCCACAGGACCTTTGGTGGGGGATCTCTTCCAGCTCAGTCTTAAATATGAATCAACACCCATGGACCAGCAGCCCTCTGAAGAGAGCCCGAGATAGAGAAAAGCCCAGGAAGTGGAACATCTGATTCTGGAGGAAACAGACAGTTCAGTGGCCAGAATCAACTTCTTCGTTAACCTAATTACTATATTGTGTCATCTGCATCTGTATCATCTGCAGTGAACTGGATGTTTGTGCTTAAATCCTAACCTCAATTAGGTGGGATTAGGAGGTGGGTAGAGCCCCCATGAGTGGGGTAAGTGCCCCCATTAAAGAGGGCCCAGAGAGCTCCGTCAGGTCTTTCTAAGCTGTGAGGACACAGCATAAGAGGCAGCCATCTAGGAAGAGAACCCACACCAGACGCTGAATCTGCTGGCCCCTTGACCTTGGACTTCACAAGAACTGTGAGAAATAGGTTTCTGTGGTTTATAAGCCACCTACTTTACAATAGTTTATAAACCCCCTAGTTTTTGTTATAGTAGCCCTAATGCCCTAAGACAATATCACTGTAAAACAAGAACCAGGTACTAGGGTAACAGAGAAAGAATGAGAAAGAGCTCTTAGAAATTACATATACAGGGCTGGGGGTGTAGTTCAGGGCTAAGCCTTACTCATGTGAGAGTTCTTGAGTTCCATCTCCAGCACTGAAAAAAAGAAAAAAGAAATAAAATATGTGTGTGTTTTGATAATTTATTATAATTAAATCATGAATTAATTAGACAATATAAAAATTGAGTAGAAGTGCTGGAAGGCATATTGTTTATGAATTCTATGTACCCAGGGAAAACCTCAACACAGGCAAACCAAGGCATCTTTATTTTATTTTATTTTTTTGAAAATAAATATTATTTTTCAGTAAACATGTAGAAAATTTTTAAAATTCTATCTGGAACAGTACAAAAGAAGGTACCTTCTAAAAGAGAGAGAGAGAGAAAAAAAAAGAGAATTTAAGTAAGTCTATGTGAGATTAATGGAGATAAATAGATTGGAGGTTACTACAGCAGAAATTTTACAAGAAAGAGCCAGAAAACCTTCAGGAGTAGTTGGGAAGACAGGAAAAATGAAATTGCTGGTGAAAAAGATGAACTTCAGAGGAAGAACAGATGTGACTCATGAAGATTTTCATTAAGTTTTCAGACATGCTGTGTAATGAAACCCTCCTCTTCCTTTCCCAAAGTCTTCAGTAAAGTATCCAGCTCCCTAGAGTCTTAAGGAATTGATTTCTCTTAGGTGAATCATGAGCGGTATTGAGCTGTGCTTCAACAAAACTGTAGTGAACAGAGTGAGACTCTCAGGCACAGCCATAGTTTAGCAACTAGAATACAATTAGCATTCAACAGGCTCTGATCCCAGTGTCCGCTCCTCCTAGGGAAGAAGCTAGCAATGGTTCAAGTCAGTAAGTCAATAATTGGTGATTACTTGATTCAGAGTGCATTTTTCTCTTGTGCATCCTACTCTATTTTGTTCAACAAAACCCATGCTGCATTTTGCTGTAGAACCTTTACTAGGAAGTCTCAATTTTTACTTGGATGCTTGTTCATGGTGCAGTTTATGTATGGAAGTCTACATGTGACTTCTACGGAAAGGTTTTCTTTTATTATGATCTTTAAATGCTGACTCGGTGCAGATGATGATGCTCTCCACGTCTGCCATCTCTTTGTAAGATCAACATCCTTCTGTTCTCTTACTCGCAGAGGACGGAGCTTAAAAGCCTCATCCTGATAGGGAAAGTCACGTTCTGCTTTAAAAGAGAGCCCAAATAGAAAATTTCAGTTAACAGAGAAAGACTCTTCCTTTAACAGCACAAAAACTCCCTCCCTTAGTTGCTATTAGCAATGGCTTAGAATGGCAAAACAGTTTTTAGTTCCTGGGGCCAGTAGGAAAATTATTTGTGACTTTCCTGATGAGACAGAGAAAACAGAAGAATAGGGTAAAAGTCTGAATGCGTTGTTCAGTCTGGAGGTCGTTAGTTGATGGATTTCCACCAGCTTTCATTGCTGTACCATCCTCTGATGGTCCTATCTGAAAGTGTCTTCTTTCTCACACCAGGTTAACCCATACAGTGTCTTCTTTCTCACACTCATACAGGTTAACCCATCTCCTATTTCTTCTTAATTCTGAAAGTCTTCTGCAGTTGAAAGAGATTTCATTCTACGCTGAAGTTTTTCAGCAAATTTATCTCTTTTATAGCATGCTTATATCATCTTGCAATTTGATTACTTCTGTAATGTGAGCACTCCTACTAAACCACCCTAACATTTAAATATAAAGTATGGCCTTAAATTTGTTGAAAAACTCTCTCTCTCACTCTGTAATTCTATTTATAAATACATATGCACACACATATGCACATGTATACACACATTTATATACATGCATGTACATGGGGTATCCATATTCTTCCTTATCTATTTTTGGACATGCTCATTATGATATGTATTATTTTTTTTTTACACCTCCAGATTTATTTTTTAAAGGACTGGATTGAAAGAAGAAAAAAAAACATGACACACAGAAGCATGGAATAGAAAATAAATATAAATGTAAGCTATTTTTCTAACTGTTTTATATCCACAATAAACTAGTAGAGAGAATGCCCTGTTCAAAACAGTAAATGCTCAAAGATCAAGCTGTTCCCTTAGCAAGGTTAATGATTTCAGTCTCCGGTGTTTGGGATTTCGGCTGAAGTCCTTATTTTCGGACAGATCACTGGATGTGGTATGTCCATGCTTTTAACCAGAATTAAACAGAGGAATGGCCACTTGGTCAAGCCAGAAGTAGATGAAGTGTTTGGTTTCTTGTGTCACATAACTACTGAAATTCCTCCCCACAATGCAGTACCAGATGGGGTTGTACCTGTCACATTCCTTCTTGATGTGGGCTGCAATGTCCTTTTATATATTATATTTCTCCAGGGCCAAGGCATTTTTAGATGTGCAAACTTTCAGAAAGTTTATCCCCTACTGATTCTTACAAAATGATTTAGAAAAACAAGGCTACAGAAAGACACATACAAATGTTCAAACAATGTTCTTTTAAGTTAAATTTATTTGTATGTTTACTATTTTTTCTGGTATTGGGGATTGATTGCAGGGTGTTCTACCGCTGAGCTACATCCCCAACCATTTTTTATTTTATTTGGAGACGGAATCACTAAATTGTTGAGACTGACCTTGAACTTGTGATCCTCCTTGACCTTGGCCTCCCGGTAGCTGTGATTATAGGCATTTGCCATTAAGTCCAGCAAAAACGTTATTCTCAACAGCCACAAAGTAGAAAAGAGACAAGTGTCCCTGCTCTGATGGTAAAACCCAGTGTGGTAGAACAATACTATTAGCCTTAAATAGAAAGGAATACTGACATGTGCGTGAGCACGGATAAACTGGAAAACATTACGTTAAGTGAAAGAGTTATTCATTACGCTATGAAGAACCCCATGGATCATATGGAACTATCTATATTTGGTTTCCTAGGAGTGGAGGGTAGGGAGGGCAATGGGAAGTGAATGCTGAGTGTGAGCTTCCTTCCTTGCCTTCCTTCCCTCCTTCCTTCCATCCTTCCTTCCTTCCTTCCTTTTTTTCTTTTTTTGTTTTTTTTTTGTACCAGGGATTGAGCTCAGGGGCACCTAACCACTGAGCCACATCCCTCATTGTGTGAAACACTTTTGTTGTTATTCAAACACAAATGCAGCCAATTGACGAACTAAATAGTGTAATACACCGAGAGGGTGGAAGGATGGTGGTCATGAAGAGACTCGGCCTCACTTATTGCTTGTTTGGGTTTTGGTTTTGCAGTACTGGGGATGGAACTCACAGCTTGGTGCATCCTAGACAAGCACTCTGCCCCTGAGCTATGTCCCCAGCTTGATACATCCTCAGTTATAGCAACAGCCTCAAATTGGCAAATTGAGGAACTTGGGCAAAAATATATTATATTGCAGATGTAGAGGTAAATACCTTTTAAATGTTGGTGGGAATTTTATTTCCTGAAATGTCTTTACAATATGTGATAAATCCATTATTTTGAAAATTATCACTGGTGGCAAACTGATATTTTTTGTGTTTTAGAAGTAGTCAGAAGTCAGTGAGGGGGGCTGGAGCAGAAGCTCAGTGGTTGGAGAGCTTGCCTGGCATGAGGGAGGACCTGGGTTCAAAACCCAGCACCACAAGTATAGTGAGATGTCAGAGAAACAAAGGCCAGATGAAAAACTAAATAAAATTGATTCTCTCTTAAAAGTAATAATAATAATAATAATAATAATAATAATAATAATAATAATAAAAAGAGCTAGAGCCCCAGGCTCCAGAGCACCTGGGATTACAGTTGCCCACTCTCTGCCCAGCGTTTTTCGCTTGGGCGGAGGCCTGGTGCAGAATTGCTGGATTGCTTGGTGACCGTATGCACGGCATTTTGACAAAGTGCCAACCTGTTTTCTGCACTGTTTGCATTTTCATCAGCAATGTCTCAATGTTCTAACTTCTCTACATCTTTGTAGATATTTGTTAGTATGTCTCTTTCTTATTAAAGTCCTTCTAATGGATGTGGAGTGGTATCTCACTGTGATTTTGATTTGCATTTTGGTCATGACTAATGATGTTAAGCTTCATTTTTATGGGTTTATTGGTCATTCATAGAACATCCAGGGGGAAACGTCTATTCAAATCTTTTGCATAAGTCAGTGTTCTTCAAATGTTTTGCTCAAGTGCACCTTAAAAGAATGTTGGAAATCTACACAACTCTTCATTTGATTTAAAATTCATATTTAATTTTTTTTCATTTTAGTAAAGTTAAATAATTGTAATGGATGCATTTCCAGGGTGTTTCAACGTACTCATTTAAAAATAAAATTGTAGGCTGGAGCTGTGCCTCGGCGGTTACAGCGCTTGGCTAGCATGCATAAGTACATGAGTTCAAACCCCAGCATCACGTACACAACAAAGTGTCCCAGGAATGAAAGTCAGATGAAAAACTAAATAAAGATTGCTTCTCTCTCTCTCTCTCTCTTTAAAAATAAAAAAATAAATAAAAATAAAATTGTGAATTTTTCAATATATCAAATGGAACCCAAATAAAATGCCAATGTCTTACCTATTATCATCCAATTAAAACACACAAACTTTAGCTTTCATCAATTTTATGTTCCTTTTTTCTTCTAAAACTCTTGGGGGTGTCCATTGCACCTGCCAGGGCAGAGCTGGACTCTAATTTCCATTATATTTTCTCCTATTATTTTATCTCCAACATAATATATTTTATAGTTGCAAATATTTTTATAATTCCATTATTCTTCAATAAAAACATGCATAAGAATGCATATTAAATAGTTTATTTCATGCAGCCATACATATCTAAGTATTACAAAATTTTCTGGACTGCATTATGATTAGATGCACTATTTTACACATAATCACTTAAAAATGGATATCTTACAAATTTCAGTGAACAATAATTGAGCTAAAGAATGAACTTTTATTTTTAATACATCTCCTAATTAATCCATGTATTTGTGAATGAATATTACTTTTTGTTAGAATGCTTTATAAAACTTTATATTTCTTCTTTTCAAAATACATACACAAATGCACATATAATATAAAATGCTGAGAGATCTTGTTTGCCTAAATGAGCATATGTGTACATAAGTAAGTAAATAAAAGGTATATAAGAATACAGAGAGAAAAGTTTTTGTGATGGTTTATATTTTTAGCAATATCATTCACTATTTGAAATCTTTCTAAAGCTGAACCAGAAAACACCTATCAAACTATTACAAAAATTTTTAAATAATCTATTAGCAAATTATTTGATTAATCCACTAATGAATTGATTTCTTTAATTTTATTGTAAGAATTGGAGAACACGGAGCTTGGATACAGATTTATCTCTGGATGATTATAGTAATTTGCTCATTCTAATTAGAAGAGGGATTGGCTTTAGGAAGGTCTGCATAAGGCCCGGGGGCCTCTAGAGATTCACTCTTCCTATGCCTGAGAATCTCTGGGAAAGTCCTGCCATCTTCCCAGGAGAAAGTGCCCCTCTCAACGCAGTTGCACTTGATGAGTGGCAGAACTTGATCCAGGATCCTGTTGCCTCTGTTCCAAATCTCTTTACTCTGTTTTCCAAACTATATAGACTTTCAAACCCATCTGCAGAGCAAGATCACATCTCTAAAATACAGTTGTCAGGAAAGGATGACTCTGCTTAGCTGATGGATGATCTGCTTTTCCCTTTTTTGAAGTAACCAAAGATTCCACACTATCTAGGAAACCCTAGTAGATTTCTCCCTGTACGCTAATCAAAGCCCAACTGCCAGGTTTGCTGCTGCCTGGACATATCCACAGTTTCTTTTCTTCAAAAGGAAGTCAGCAATATGCAAATCTCAAAATGCCATTAAAAACAACAACAAACACTTAGGAGAGGGGAGAAGGGTGAGGTGAAAGATTATTTAATTCCTGGGACTAGAGTTTGGGTCTCAGCTGAGAAATGCAAATGGCCCTAAATGCAAGTCTGTTTTAAAGTTTAACCCTGACACCAAAGGACAAGAAGCATCTGCTTTTCTCCCCTTCCCTTCATAATCAGCCCACAAAGGGAAAAAAATCAGAAGTGGGGTAATGAAATCTTATTGTGTTATGGGAATGGGAACCAATTCAACTATGAAAATATTGACAGTCGTCCAGCTGTGTGTTACTTAGCTCCATTTGGTAGGAAGGATGGATTTAATGCAAATAAGCAAATACGTGGTCCCCAAAGACTTCAGTTGGTGACGTTTCCTGGCTTTCCTCAAAGAGCCCATGCTGCAGGGTACTGCTCATAATCTCTTTGTCTCCCGTCCGCCTTAAGGTGTTAGCAAATCTCTGCTTTGAGTTAGTGCTATGCTTTCAAGTTCTCCTTTGTGGTCATGGTAAGATGCAAGTGCTATGGTCCTAGCTCAATCAGTAGTTGTCACCTTTTCTAGGACTTTTGAATTAGAGAATGCCTGGTTGGCTAAGCACCCCCGAGAGAGGCCATCCAGGGTCAAGGCCGGCTCAGAGCTGGAGTAAGATTTCTTCTGAAATGTGTTGCCTCCTTTCTGGAGCAATCCTTCCGCACTGACACCTCTCAGCTTCACATGGAGCTGAGCCTGGGCTGCCTACAGCTTCCACCCATTTGGATATTTCACCTCAGAGTCCAGCTAGGGTCCTTACTTAAGTAATCTTTCTAAATTTCATTTTGGAAACAATTTGGAAGGCAATTTTAATTTGGCTAACTTCTAAAGTAAATATTAATCAGTGTAATGGGTGAAAACTTTTCTGGCATAAGAAGGAAAAAGCCACTTTGCAAATTGAAATACCTAAGGCCTCTTCCAGACTGCATCTGTCTTTCTAATGTGATTTGTAGTCCAGTTTATTAAATTTGTAGGACAAAGTGATATTGGAGGCACAGGGAATCTTCTTGATGCATTTCTTTTTCCTCTTCTAGATAATATAATAATAAAAGGAATTGCTAGTTAGCAATGGGATCTGTCCTGTATCTGGAAAGACATGCTCTGATTTGGTTCTTATAAATTATTTCAGTGATGGATGTCTATTTTTAGAGGTTGCTAATAAAACAAATCACTGACTTACTTGGTTTGAGTCTATGACGTATTATCTAAAGGACTAATGTATGCATTACTTTATTTGTGTAGGACTTAAGCATTCTTGACTCTGATTATTGTAACTTTTCTTTTTTGCATCAGTATACAAATTTAGGAAAAAAATAAGAATGTGAGATTCATATTTGTATATCACCTCCCAAGAACATTTTGGACACAGCAGGAAATGTGAGATAGATTTCAGACAGACCTTGGTCCCACTGTGTGACCTTGACTAATATTCTTAAACTCTCTGAATCTCATTTTCCTCATTGCAGAATGAAAATAATTCTTACTTCTGTAAGGTTCTGTGAGGATGAAGTGACATAATACAGCTGAGCTCCTTAGGCATACTGTTTAGACACTCATTTAAACCTTAATTACCACATCCTTAAAGTGAGGATGATTTTAATACCCAACTTGTTGGAATTTCATGATGATCAAATGAAAATTTTCCAAGTGAATAACTTTGCACAGTACATGACATAAAGCTATTATTAATATTATTACACATAATTATACCTGATAAATGCAAACTCCCCTTCCCCTTATTAGCTCTAGGGTTATGATTTCATTTGCTTCAGTCCTCCTCAGGCTGATCATGGGGTGACGATGCTGCTTTGACTCTCCCTATCTGGCCTCTTCCCAGACAGTCAGCATCTTTCTGGAATACACAAGGATTAAGAAGTTTGGACTGTGAATATACAGAATTTCTTTGACTTCAAGTCAGGTGGGGAAAGGCCCCCAAATAAAGCTTTTGGGTTCTTTCCTGATTTAAATGCATCCCACGGTGTACTAGTTGGAATTAATGTGGATGACACCTCGGTCAATTGTACCACTGGAGCAGAGGACTCTGCTGTCTGTGCCATGCCTGTGAAATTTACAGATTGATTTTGCTTCCATCCCTGCTAACATTCCAGTCCATTCTCTGGCCACCCGCTTCATCCAGAGGCGTTCATTCTCCTTTTTCCCTTCTTACCCTACGCTTACTGGGCGATGGCCTCAAGTTCCTCTCTGTTTCTCTGAAACCATTATGAGCCTCACATTCTACCTTAGGTAAAAGGCTCAGGTCTATCAGCTTGAACTCTGCCTCTCCCTCCACATTGGCCTTTTAACCCTGATGGAAGCTAAGACGGAGCTGTAATTTGAGACGTTATACATCAGCTAGCATCAGGTAGCCAGAGGCTACCAAGGCTTCCCTACTTTTTCTGAAATTGTACCATAAAGAGGCTTGGTACATATCTCATGAATCTGTAGGACTGAGAGGGAAAAGTCCCCAGTGAATCTGATGATAGGAAAACTATTTTTTGCCCTGGCTTCTTTGCTTATGGGAGACAGAGTTTGGCATCTATTCTTTATCTCCCCAACCCTTCAGCATCCTTCTTAAAACAGTGAGGACGGTAACACCTGCAGAGTCTATTTCACAGGACTGCTGCAGGGAACCAGAGGCCCCACTCAAGAATGTTCCGGAAACTTCACCACCTCAGTAAAATGGTTCTGGTATGGTCTCTTATGCAAGGTTGCTGTAAAATTGCATGGAGAAGAAATTTAAATTTCATAAGAAATGAAAGGGCAGAAAATGCAGCTCATTTTTGAGCACCCGGACATATTTAAATTGTTCTGATCCCACTAACCTATAAAATAGAGCACACAAAATACATTTCTGATAATGTTAAACTAAAAAGCATCAGCATGTTCATTCCTTGTCAAATTTCACCTAACGTGGGAAAGTGTAAAAACCATTTGAGCAAATTTTGCACGATGGGCCAAAAAATATCTAAAGTTTAGATTTAAAGAAATTAATGGTGGGCTGGAGCGGTGCTCAGCAGTTACAGCGCTTGCCTTGCATGCGCCTGTCTGCGGGTTCAAACTCCAGCACCATGTACACAATGAGATGTAAGAGCAACGAAGGCCAAATGAAAATTTAAAAAAAAAATTGATTCTGTTAAAAAAAGAAAAGAAAAGAAAAGAATGGTGTATCTTAGGGTTTTTTTTTTATAGCCCAGTATTAATAACTTGCAATGCTTTTAAAGTTGATACAAATTCAATATGAGGCAGCAATATAAGATTACTAAAGACGTTAATGTAACATAAGAATGGACTTAATAGAAATACAATAACTACCCATCCTTAGAACAAGAATGAGAACCTCCTCTTCTGAGAGCAGCCATGAGTATCGAGTCCAATACCTGCATGGTAAGCAGCCACAGAAATGTTCACAGTCCTCTCTCTTTTCCCAGATGACAGCAATCACTGCTCATACCACTCCTCTTGTCTTTGTGATGTCGCCTATGGTTTTGCCTTTTAGTATTTAACTTTTGCACTGTTCTCTGAAATTTCATGTGCATGGGTTTTGTCTGTTTAGTTGTCGCAAAAACCATTTGCTACATATTTACATATTATAGTTATTTTTATAATTATATTTTTCTTATATCATTTTATGATTATAAAATTTTATGACAAAATAATGTAAAAAAAAATTGCTCTTTTGCTGTTGAGATAAAACTTCAGTTCTACAGAATGCATGAATCCTGGACATTGCCTGCATCTCAGCCAGTGCACACAACAGCATAATCCACACTTTCAAGCACAGAACAGCACCATCACCCCAGAAAGTTCCCTTGTCTTCACCCCCTTCCTAAAGCAATCACTGCTCTGATTTGTTTTGCACTAGAATTTTGCTTGCCTATTCTTGAATTTCATGTAAATTTTATAAATGAAATTCTACAGAAAATGTCCTCTAAGATTTCTTTCACTCGGTAGCCACATTTGTTTGAGACTCATCCACATTGTCTGCACAGTATTTGGTTTCTTTTTATTGTGTGCAGATATTTTTCAACCCCCTTGGAGTCAGGGTCTGTGCGGTGATGCTCCGCACGCCCTATGACACTTGCATAGAATGCTGCACACTGTTCAGTGTTCGGTGGACATTTGGTGACTCAACGGGTGAATGAGCATATGAGGTATTTAATGAATCAATAAGCCATGTAGACACAAGCAAGGTTCACTTTTCTAATTCAGTCTCGTAAAGTTCCACTTACCAGCTCCTCTCCTACACATCCTGTGTCAGAAGCCTGCCTGCTGCATTGTAGGAATCCAGGGATCCGCCCATTTGCAGTTCTGCAGAATTTGCAGCATTCCTGCAGCAGCGAAGTACTGGCCCCCTGGCTGGGCTCCAGCCTGGTTGTGAAAGAGCCAACCTCCAGGCTTTGTCTCTGGCAGGCAGAAATGCTTACCCTCTATCTGTGCAAACATGGAGCCTCACATTCCTCTGATTGATTTATTAAAGAACGGTGAAGGTCACCAGGAAATCCAGGTGCTGCATAGAATATTTTTGCCCCTGGTTAGTACCGAAATTGCAGAAGCAGTCTGTATTTCCTTGAGTCAGAAAATCACAACTGGACCAACAGGGTTAGCATTGCGGGCTCTGCCTGAAATGGCATGATCCCCCTGGAATGGCTGTCCCCAGTGGCCCCTCTGACTGGTGACTGAGATTAAGGGCCAGGCAGGTGGAGCAGGCTTCTGGGGAGGAAGCACATTGCTTTGGTGAGTTCTGCAGACCGGGCATTTAGGGATCTGAACCTACGGCCATCACTTTTGCTTGGACAGCAGCTAAGTTCCTGCTATTTCTAATAGCGCATGTGTCCTGAATGCTAATGTGCTCTTTATCTTTAATCTATTCAAGTGACATTTTCTCCTGCTTCTGCAGCAATCTAAATTTTATATAGCCGCATAGCACACTTTATGATGCATCACTTTTGAAAGCGGGACAGTAAAATTAGGCACATTTAATCTTAAAATGGAGAAAGTTTTCTGTTAAACATATTCCCCAAGACATGGGGAGATTCATGGATAATCCTGTGATGAACTTATTTTATAAAGAAATAAACTGCAAATAGGAAACAGAAAGGAAGGTCACCTCTGGCTTCAACACACTACCCATTCTTGTTGATTTTATTCACCTTTCTTCTGAAAAGTCGAGATCAGTGGAAAGCAGGATAAACTCCAATAATGAGACACTGAGTGCTCGCCTTTCCCCCTTTATTCCTTATAGCAAATTTTAATGACATTTTTTCAAAGGAAATCCATTTACAAAGGTGAAAGATGAAGATACCTTAATTAAAAAACTGGGGTTAGTCATGGTGTGGCTATTTTAAAGAGTTTGGATCCACCACGTTGTATTTTAGCTTCTTAATTCCTGAAAAGGTGTTTTGTAAACTGATGTTGGGAGTTGTGCCTAAAAAGTTACATCATCACCTCAACGACAACCACCAAATCATAGCCCTGGTTGCGCTTCATGCTGTACTGGTGGCATTCATTTTATTTCACATTGGGACTTTTGATAAACCTACGATGATCAATTTATTGCCCCTGTTGTTACCCAAATGGACATCCCTGTTAAGACTACATATCAGTTCATGCTAATAGTGACCCCTAAACAGGAGAGGTTTATTGCATGTGTGTTAGATTCTGGAGAGACCACGGCATGAAATTATGAAATTCCAGAGACAGAGGGAGGTGGCATCTGCTGATGACCAGAGGACAGAGGGAGCTTAGGCTTGTGGTAGCTGTGTGACCTGGTGAGTTACAAAACCTCTCTGGCTTCAGCTGCATTCTCTGAACACAGGATTTTGCCATCATTATTGTTATTGCTTTGGTCCTGGGGATTCAACCCAAGGGCACTTCACTGAGCCACACACATCCGAAGCTCGTTTCCTTTTTTTATTTTGAGACAGGGTTTCACTGAGTTACCTAAGACCTTTCTAAGTTGCTGAGGCTGGCTTTGAACTTGGGATCTTCCTGCCTCAGCCTCATGTACCTCTGGGATTACAGGCATGCACCACCACACCCAATGCTTTTGTTATTATTAAATAATAGCAAATCCCTGTCACGTGGTGGGTATCCCCATTTATTTCCTTTATCCCTTCTTGCATTGATGTGCTGATGCCAACTTTGATGGCACTGATGTAGCTCCCTGATGATGAGGTGGTTGGAGGCCGGTCTGCTGTTCTGATCTAGGATGTCCTCTCAGATCACTGTTGGCAGGAGAACTGGGCCCTCCAGGCTGAAGCTTTCCATGGGCCTTGCCCAACAAAACCTTCAGCCTACAACTGAGCTTTTTAAACAAATGCCAATTCAGATCCAACCTGTGCCAAAGGGTTTTAGAATAATGAGCTAATTCTTTAGTCATCTGAAGCAATTGGACTTTATTGGGACTGGAGAAGTAAAATATTTTCAGTAGTTCTGAAAGAATTAGGCATGAGGAGATTTATGAAGTGAAATGTGAATATATTTTGCCTTTCAACCAAACGACCTCAAATAGCCCTTTAGAAGATTATAGAGGTTTTAACAATAACCAGAGTGGTATGAATTTTGTTAATTGGTCACATCAACAGATTGCTCAATTTATTGTTTGAGTATTTTTTTTATGTCCTAGGAGTCTGTCTTGTTGGCAGCCCTCAGTTGATTTCATATTTATGGAGAATATGTTTAACGGGGAATAAATACACAAGTAATGAGACTCAAAAGTTTCCTTCTAAAGAGATTCTGACACTACTGCAAACAACATTGATGCAGAAGTATTTATCATGAGGGGATAGAGAAGTCAAGATTTTTTTAAAAACATATTTTCTAAAGTTGTTCACTTCATCCTCACTTTGGCTTTCAGAGCAAACTGCTGGAAAGAGGATTTCAGAAGGAGGATGACTGGACAGAATATTTAAAAAGAGACAGCGCCTACCAGGGAAAGGCCCAAGGTAGGGGAACCAAAACCCAGACCCAGGCTGGGTTCAGGATCATTGCCCACCCAAGCGAGGCTGCAGTGGAGAATCAGGTGGCTATACCAGGAGCCATTTAAAAATGCCAGAGATCTGCACTCATAAATACCGCTGATGTGCCTCTCCATCACTCCGCTGGCCAGGTTCCACAAAGCAAAGGGCCCCTCTGCACTCCCATTCTCACCCTTCACCTCTGCTGTGCCTCCTTTTTCAGCTACCCCAAGGAGGGCAGATGGAGTTTCTTCTCTCTGCAGCATCTCCCTGCCCCTGCAGCAACTGGGCCCCATTCCCTTCTCTGCAGTCAAAAGCTTTCTGTAGGAGTGGTGGGGAAAAAATGCTGATGGACTTAAGATCCCTGAGGGTGACCTGACACTCCCGGGGAAGGCAGCTGGCACTAAGGAAATGAACTCAAGAATACCCAAGGGCGTGGTGTACGCAGACTCACACACCGGGAGTGAAACAATGCGGTTTACACGGAGCAGGTTAAAAAGAAGTCCATTCTGCCACCTTTCATCCACATATGAGTAATTGGGAGCAGAAAAATATTTGGCTTATCGGGGTGTCTCTCCACTGTTCCTCTCTGCGACAGAAGCCTTTCTCTCTGTTGAATGAAAAGCTGATGGAGGAGACCAAAGATATTCAGGCTATAAAATGTCCTCAGAATAAGTACCTTAGCTGGTCTGCCAGGGCTGGTGTTCAGGATAGCCTAGTGACCTGAGTCCTGAGATCCTGCAATGTGTGAGCTGGGGGAGACCTGAGTTCAGCAGGTCTTGATAGATTAAACCGCTGATGCTGATTTTTCTGAATTTGCATCCTTTCAGTTTACAGTTAAAGTTATCTGCTGCAGTACTTCCCTCTACCATGAAGAGTGTGGGCTATCAGAAAAATCACACTTTCTTTTTCTTTTTTCTTTTTTCTTTTTTTTTTCCGGTTAGAAAGGACCTCTGAGGGAGGATAAGCCTGGCCTACCCTCTTCTGGATCTCCAGAAGCAATTTGCCCTCCAAGGGTCACCATGAAAGCATTCCACCTTTGCTATTTGAAAAGTCACATGTTTCCCCTTTGAGCACCTCTTTAAAAACAGATCAGAAAGTTTATGTCAGATGCTACCTACCTACCTACACACACACACACACACACACACACACACACACACACACACACACAAACCAAGAGCTAAATGCATGCTGAGAACAATCTTGGGTGTCTTTTGTAAATCTCTGCAATCCCTCTAAGGAACTGGAGGAACTCAACGGTGTGTGGAAATGAGGAAATGCTCTTTCTACTGCAGAGCTGTATCCACTGTGCATTAGGGCGTGCCCACTCCTTCAGGTATCTGGGTGCTTCCTGAAAGAAACCCAGTGGATTTCTGAATGCATCTGTTACCTATTTACTGTCGGGATTGGGAGGAGGAAACATGGGGCTGTTTTCAGTCCTCGGTCCTCTCCTGACCTAAGATGTCTTAGGGCTGAGTTCTCCTCCCCCACACCCTACCGGGGCAGCAGCTTCTGCGGAAAACCAGACACCTGCAGGGCTTGTGGAAATCATCAGGTTGGGTGCCACACAAATACAAAAAGAGGGGAGGAAGCTTTTAATACGGTGAGTCAAACAGATTTAGCTTGGTGAAGAACGAGGCAGCCTTAAATTCCCCGGTTGCACGGTGCTTGGCTGCCTAGCAGTCCCTCTATGCCTGGTTAGTTTCAAACTCACTCCCGGCTCTCCTCCACTTACACAGTTCAACACGCTAAAAGCATTCGAGGTTTCATTCCCCAGGAAGAAATTTTAAAAATTCTAGGAAAACTAACCGGTTGATTAATTGCTCTAAAGGTTTAGAAATGCCAAAAGGAACACCTGCAGTGTGTGTGTGTGTGTGTGTGTGTGTGTGTGTGTGTTGGGGCAGGTTCCCTGTGTTGAGAAGCAGAGGATTAAAGAAAAAAGAAAAGCGAGAGGAAGGTGAATTAAAACGTCAGAAATAGCTACAAATAATTGTAAAACTTCCCACCCTAAATGCCGCAATTATACAACCTTTCCTGTTAACTGAATCTCAAATGTCCTAGCTGCATTGCAAGCACTCCTACACACCAACGGGGCGAGGGGATTACTAAGAAGGTCCCTAGTGGGAAAGGGGCGAGTTGGGGGGTCAGGGTGTTTTCCAGATACCGGGTATAGAAAACTAAGATGACAGTGAGTAAAGGGAACCTATTATTGGGAACACTTAAGGATCTGAGGAGGTCCATGTATATAACAAGCAAGACGGGGCTGGGCGGGGGGAAAAGGGAAAGAAAGTGAATTGGGGTCTATGGGGTCTCAGGGTAAAACAGCCTGCGTGGGGTCTCGAGGTAAAATAGCCTCCGAGAAAAGAGGGAAGAATGAGAGCTGCTGCCTGTCGCTCGCCCCCGCCTTCTCTTTTGCGCAGAATCCTCCCCTTGGCTGCAGCAGCGCTCTGCCCCCACTGGCCGGCGCTCCGGGATCGATCGCAGGCTGCGTCAGAATCCTGTCCGCGTATAAATAGGGGTGCAGGACAGCGCCGAGCCGCACACAGCCATCCATCCTTCCCTTTCCCTTTCTCCCCCGTCCTTCCTTCTCTCCAGGCCCCCATCTCCGCCGCGGGCCGGGGGCAACCGGCCGCCACCATGAGTTCCTTCAGCTACGAACCGTACTACTCGACCTCCTACAAGCGGCGCTATGTGGAGACGCCCCGGGTGCACATCTCCAGCGTGCGCAGCGGCTACAGCACCGCGCGCTCCGCTTACTCCAGCTATTCGGCGCCGGTCTCCTCCTCGCTCTCCGTGCGCCGCAGCTACTCCTCCAGTTCCGGCTCCTTGATGCACAGCCTGGAAAACCTCGACTTGAGCCAGGTAGCCGCCATCAGCAACGACCTCAAGTCCATCCGCACGCAGGAGAAGGCGCAGCTCCAGGACCTCAACGATCGCTTTGCCAGCTTCATCGAGCGCGTGCACGAGCTGGAGCAGCAAAATAAGGTGCTGGAAGCCGAGCTGCTGGTGCTGCGCCAGAAGCACTCCGAGCCATCCCGCTTCCGGGCGCTGTATGAGCAGGAGATTCGCGACCTGCGCCTGGCGGCAGAAGACGCCACCAACGAGAAGCAGGCGCTCCAGGGAGAGCGTGAAGGGCTGGAGGAGACTCTGCGCAACCTGCAGGCGCGGTATGAAGAGGAGGTGCTGAGCCGCGAGGACGCCGAGGGCCGGCTGATGGAGGCGCGCAAAGGTGCAGACGAGGCGGCGCTGGCCCGCGCTGAGCTCGAAAAGCGCATCGACAGCCTGATGGACGAAATCGCCTTTTTGAAGAAAGTGCACGAAGAGGAGATCGCCGAACTGCAGGCGCAGATCCAGTACGCGCAGATCTCGGTGGAGATGGACGTGTCCTCCAAGCCCGACCTCTCCGCCGCGCTCAAGGACATCCGCGCGCAATATGAGAAGCTGGCCGCCAAGAACATGCAGAACGCCGAAGAGTGGTTCAAGAGCCGCTTCACGGTGCTGACCGAGAGCGCAGCCAAGAACACCGACGCTGTGCGCGCAGCCAAGGACGAGGTGTCCGAGAGCCGTCGCTTGCTCAAGGCCAAGACCCTGGAGATCGAAGCATGCCGGGGTATGAACGAAGCCCTGGAGAAGCAGCTGCAGGAGCTGGAGGACAAGCAGAATGCCGACATCAGTGCTATGCAGGTACTTCGGGGTCCAGAACCCAGGTGGGGCTAGGGGGCTGCGAAAGCCCCGGGGTAGTGGGGGGCGGAAGGTTGAGGGTGCACCCAGGAAGTGGACAACAGGGTGAGGCCTCTGCTTGCAGCTATTAGAGGTAGAACTTGGCTCCTTGGAGACTGTGGTGGGGTGGGGCGAGTGTGGGGCGGGGCGGGACTGCAGTATGGGAATCTGCTTGGTGCAGTTGAATCTCTGTTCCGCAGGAGAGCTGCCCAGCCCTGCCAGGGGGCTGACTGGGGGAGGGGAAGAAGTGCAATTTGGGCGTTGCCTCCTACCTGCAGTGACATCCGGTCTTTACAGATCTGCATTAATCACGTTACTTTCAGCACCTATTGTATCCTTCATGTTAATAAACATGGCAAATAGCTTCAGATTAGTTCGGAATAGCATGCTTTAGGACGAGTTTTTACCTACCTCTTCCTCCCCTTAACAGGTACGCAAGGATAACCGTCAGAGTATTTTAGGTAATTAGCTAGTGATATTCATAGTAAACCATTTCTTTTAAAGCTCTCCATCTTCTGAGGAGTAGAAATACACATACATAGAAAGCATTTTAAAAAAATCTAGCTACTTCCTTCAATAAAACAATGAATTCATTTTATTGTAACCTGAATAAAGAAGAGTTAGTGAGAAAGTTTTTTTTTTCTAGCAATTTGGCCTTTTGGAGATCTAATGCTGATCATTAGACTATATTAACTAAAGAAATTTTAAAAATAATTTTTATCAGTTTTTTTCTTATCCTCAGAAGCTGGATATTTTAGGCAATAAATAAACAGGCAGTTTTAGGGGAGATGTTATGGAAAGTGTGCACTTTGATTTTAATGGAAACTAGGCTTTTGCAAACAGTACCGGAAAATAAAAGCAGTAGGGATTTATGCTTGGATTTTAATAAATCTTCCAACAGGACACAATCAACAAATTAGAAAATGAACTGAGAACCACGAAGAGCGAAATGGCACGTTATCTAAAAGAATACCAAGACCTGCTCAATGTGAAGATGGCACTGGATATTGAGATCGCAGCTTACAGGTACAATCAAGGGGGTAAAGGTGGCCGCCATTAAGTCTTGAAAGAAAATCAGATTGCAGTTAAAGTTATATGAAATCAGAACCTTGAAGAATAGTCCTTTGAAGTAATTATCATTTTTCAGCTTTTTCCAAGAAGAAGGTATTCAGACAAATACAGAAGAATTTAACCCTGTAATAAGTCCTTTTCTTAGCTTCCCTCTGTGCTTTAAACCTAATAGGACTATTTAGGGCTTTTTTTTCTTTGTTTTGTCTCAATCACAAAATCCCTAGCCATTAAAAGCCTTGTTGATGGTGAACCCTGGTTCTGTCTTTGAGGGTGTCTTTGAGGGTGGTCTTAGGGGAAAATGATGTGTGATAGATTTATAGCAAGTCCTTCAACACACTTCCAGTGCTGGATTTTATCTAACCTCACCCTTCATCTACCTCCCCAGGAAACTCTTGGAAGGCGAGGAGACCCGGCTCAGTTTCACCAGCGTGGGCAGCGTAACCAGCGGTTACACCCAGAGCTCCCAGGTCTTTGGCCGATCTGCCTACGGAGGTCTGCAGACCAGCTCCTATTTGATGTCTGCCCGCTCCTTCCCCTCCTACTACACCAGCCACGTCCAGGAAGAGCAGATTGAGGTGGAGGAGACCATCGAGGCTGCCAAAGCAGAGGAAGCCAAGGACGAGCCCCCCTCTGAAGGGGAAGCTGAAGAGGAGGAGAAGGAGAAGGAAGAGGCTGAGGAAGAGGAGGGTGCTGAGGAGGAAGAAGGTAAGGTAGAAACAGCCCCCTGCAGCTTCAAGGGCAAAGTGGGTGTGGCTGTTGGCCATGGTGGCTACACGTCCTATTTAGGGAAGATTTATTCCTATATGATTTCAAAATCTTAAGTGATACATTTATTCCTCAAACCTCTGGCAAGCACCTATGATGAATGAAGTTATTGGTCAAAAACATTCATTTTGCTTTTCTTATTTTTTAGTTGACATATAATAATAGTAAAAGTCTGTTTTTAAATATATTCTTTTAACACAGTAGTTTGTTATCCCAAAGAAGCAATATGAATGCCAGACACCTCAAAATACTGAGCTTAGGTCTTGGATTACACCTAGTACCTGGAAGTAATCTATTTAAATACGTGCTCCCTGGCAAATGGCTCATGGCAAGCACTCTGTTACGTGTCCTTTGGGAGAATGAACTGAGAGGTTATTGAAAATAATGCTGAATAATTCAAAAACCTTTGCAGCGATGTTCTGACTGCTTTTGGATTTTGTAAATTTTCTTTTTATGTTAAAGCTGCCAAGGAAGAATCTGAAGAAGCAAAGGAGGAAGAAGAAGGAGGAGGTGAAGGTGAAGAAGGAGAAGAAACCAAAGAAGCTGAAGAGGAGGAGAAGAAAGAGGAAGGTGCTGGGGAGGAACAGGCAACGAAGAAGAAAGATTGAGCCCCCTTTCCTTAATGATTCCAGGAAAAATTCTCCCGAAATCAGGTCAACCTCATCACCAACCAACCAGTTGAGTTCCAGACCCTATATGAATTAAGAAGTCCATATATGTATAATTCTGAGATGACTTAGGCTGGACATTCAATGTTGTGCTATGAATCTTCTCCTTATGCAGACTATCTGTGTGCTTGCAGAGTGGCTTTCTGGCTTGCTGCCAGCCTGTGCATGGTCCACGCTTATGAGTTCAGGATCTATGGCAATGTGAACCATTCAGATGTTTACAATAAAAACACACCATGAATAAATAAATTCACTAATGTTAATGTTAAACTTCATGGCAAAATAGTCTTTTGAACCTTTGGTGGTTAGAAATTAAAGACCTCGAGTTACGTGCAATAAATAGTCAATAAAGTTACACTGAATGATGGATTTCTTGCTGTGGTTGTTGACTTAATTAAAATACTTTAAGGGTGGCACCAGTATAAACCATATACAAGTGGACTATTAACCTCCAACTTTGTTTTTGTAAAATCAAATTTTAATTAAAATGATTTCTTCTTTAATTGGAAATTCTTAGAGATATAATTAGGTCACAAATATTCAGAAAGTCTCTTCCCATAAAAATTTTATTGGTGACAAACGTTAATTGAGAGAGTCCTCAAGTGACAACATACTCTGCACCATATGTGCACTATATTATGTTGAAGAATGGTTTCTAGGAGACAATTCCAACATTATGTGATAAACATGCCCTTTATTATACAGTATAATCTATAGTATATAATAATGCAATGTGGGAAGAATAGGAATTCTACACATTCGTTACTGTTAACATTCTTAATCTTTTAAGTCATGGACAGAAGTTGAAACCTGAGCACCTGATATAATCAATAGGAGTATTGATATATTATATATATATATAATTTTTGTTTAAGAAGAAAAAATACCAAAGGTTATTTGCCACTGGAAGCATGTTGCCTATAATCCTGAGCTCATGATTCAGTGTGTTGTTAGTTTACTTCTATTGCCTCAAGTAAATAGCATTTAATGCCACACATTTTTAAACCTTTTAAAAACTACAGATACCAGTAATGAAATTATCATCAGTCACTTTAGCGGGGAGATAATATACTTGTGTCTTACATTGGCACTGTTCTGCATGTCATAATTGGGAAGTACTTAAGATTTCAATGATAACATATCTGGTTGGATATTGCATCAAATATACACCCCATCTGTCCACATCCACCATAAAGTTGTGAAGGCTCTTGTGCTTGCATTTGGTGGAAGAGAGATGAAATTATCGACTATCTGCTGCTCTGCATCTGTTTTTGAACAATTGCTTTGTCAGCTAAGTTTGTTCAGTATCTGTTTTTAGATGACCTTTAAAAGTTCTGAATTTCACTTGAAATCAAAGTGGTCTACATTTAAAGTTCTTTGATCTCTTTGTTCTATTTCTATTTAAGCATATATTACTAAACAAATAGGTAAAATATTTCTTTGTCCACCATGATATGGACTGGACTGTGAAGGCTCTCAGTTCTTTAACCTCTGTAAAGTTTAGGAGTTTCTTCGGAAACCAAGGTCCTCACATCGATGCTTATTGAACACAGGATGATGCACGTGGTAATTCTCAGACAGATTCAGATTACATGTAAAACAACTAGCCAAATTGAATCAGCTGGTTGGTTTGAGAAACACTTGATTGAAGTAAGAACACTATCCCATACTCTCTCCTGTGTGCCATAATAAAATATTAAAAAACCTCGATTAAGTGAGTTGGAAGTCTTTTTTAAAAATTCCCCAATTTTGGTGCTGTGGATAACTAGTATCTATTTTCCCCCCTGCTTCTCCCACAACTCCAGCCTTCTGTCACTGTCCTTTTCCCATTGACCCCACTCCTCAGTAAACCGCAAGCCTCCACATGACGTCACACCTGCCATTTCCTCTCTTAAAGGTAGTCCAGCTGATCACCAATCTGATTGATGTCACTGTTATAGTATCTTGAATCCATCTCCATCTCTCCATGGACATTGCCACCACCCAAAGACTCTCTAAATGTCTACTTTTTATGTTACTTCAATGAACACACTTTGAAAGACTAAATCTTTTTTTTTTTAATTTTTTTTGGAAAAGCAAATTTCCATCAGAGCATCTCCCTAACGCCCTCCAATAGCTTTCTGTTTCTTTTAATATAAAAACCAGAATCTCATGTGTGTGTGTGTATGTGTATGTGAGAGAGAGAGAGAGAGACAGACAGACAGAGAAGGAGAGATAGTTAAACAGGGACGAGGTGAACAGGTTGATAAGTAGGTGGGTGACGTTCCATGGAAGCCAAACAGGTGAGGATCTGGAGAAGGAGGGCTCCAGGTGGAGGGAACCCAGCAGCGCATTGGTGAGTATTTGGGATGAGAGAGTATGAGATAAGGCTGGAAAAGGCTTGTAGATCAAGGAGTTGAGATTTTATTCCTTGCGTTATTAGGAACTTTTGAAAAAGTTAGGTGGGAAAGGTAAAATGATCTCACTTTTGCTTTATGAAGATCACCCTGCTCTTGTGTGAAGCTTTCTTTCTGGCTATGGGAAAGCCAGAATCAAAGTGGAGAGACTAACTAAAGGTGCTTTTAGTAATATAAGGAAAGAGAAATGATGACGTAGTGGCAGTGGAGATGGCATGACATGGTCCAATTCAGGCAGTTTTTGAATAATTTCTTACAATATGAATGCCCAGAGGGAGCGTTGTAAAGGGTATTTTATTTTTTATTAACTACATAATATTTCATCAAATCAGTTTGCAGTATGTATTAGCTATCTGTCACTGCATAGCAAATCACTCCAATGATTCATCAGTTCTCAGTTTCTAAAATCGGGTAAATCAGGATTTGGGAGTGGCATAGTTGGGGTGTTCTGTAAGGATGCAGTGAGGTGTTGGTTGAGGTTCCTGTTGCAAAGCCTGCAGGATCCTCTTAGAGGTGGCTCCTCCATGTGACTGGCAGCTTCTGCTCCATGTGGGCCTTTCCCTAACGTGGCAGCTGGCCTCTGCAAGGCTGCGGTGAAACGAAGCAGAAGCAGTGTTTCATGACTTAACGTTGACATCACTCAACTGCGCTAGCACTGTATTCTACTGGGGACGGAGACCAACTTGCCTGATTGTGTGTGTGTGTGTGTGTGTGTGTGTGTGTGTTGGGGGGAGGTCTGCACAATGGCATAAACTTGAAGAGGTAAGATTGCTAGAGGCCACTGAAAGGTAGTTAGCATGTGATTATTTATTTCATGAACAGCAAGCATGCATTCCAGAGGTTCTGAAATAATTCCAGTTTCAAATATTTTTTCACTCTGTTCACCCGTAAGAGATCATGTGCTATACTTTAAGACCATGTTTGTGACAACTATAGACAACCTGGAAATGAATATCTCATCCAATAAAAATATCTTCACATTTGTTCCTCTATTGAAATATGTCATTAGTCTTTCCCCTAATAAGAGTATGTGTTCAAAGGGGATTATGTACATTTCAACAGCTCCTGAAATGTCTACCCCTGTAATCTGTTCTATAAAGGTTGATAGCTACAGTTTAAGGCCTTTGTTTTCCCACAGTAAGTCATTTGAAATGAAATATGTAATACTCTGGTTAGTTGGGATAAGTATGATAGCAGCTATAGTATGTGACCTAATGTAAGCTATGACAGTAAAATAAAAGTTTAAAAGTTTATTATTTTTTGGTGGTGAAACTCACCTTAGTTGGCATCTTAGTTTATTTGTATATACATGTATAGATGAACACATGATCGACATTATATATATCATGAAAATATGATATATATGAATATTCATATATGTATTTTAAGTTTGAACTTAAATTCAAATAGGAAACTTCTACTAAATAAAAAATGTATGTTCACTACAACTTGCCTCTTAAAAAAATCCCAGATACTTTAGATAGGGCTCAGGTTTCTCAAAGATATTAAAGAATTTTCATTTGTGTGTTGGTGGCTAGCAATCCTGCTGTTCTTAGCTGAATGTCATTTTTTCAGTTTATAACCTCCGTATATCTTTAAAATTTCTTGTAATGTGTAGGCCACTTCCTGATAAGTCCACTAAAAACATTAGCTGGAAGATTTGATGCAGCAAAACTGATGTTCACTTTTTACCCTGTTTATCCCACTATTGGAGACTGAAACCCTGCTCTAAAAACTGCCTTCCTCTGTCAGAGAGCAAGGAATGACCTGCTCGTCCTGACTGGGTAGTTCTTGCTAATCATTTGTTCACTGAA